>VZRI01005344.1:788806-803937 GCA_013397515.1 Upupa epops
CCCAGCTCCCTCAGCCTTTCCTCATCAGGGAGCTGCTCTCCTTCCTTCATCTTCTTCGTTGCTCTACGCTGGACACCCTCCAGCAGCTCTGTGTCCTTCTGGAACTGAGGGGCCCAGCACTGGACACAGCACTGCAGATGCAGTCTCACCAGTGCAGAGTAGAGGGGGAGAAGGACCTCTCTCCATCTGCTAACCACCCCCTTCCCTTATGCCTCTCAGTCCAGCAAGTTGTGAATCCACTTGGTTTTTCTTTTCCTGAGGAATTTCCCAAGCTTCCTGTGTTCAGAACTCACAGAGAGTGACTGGATTTCTCCTCAGTTCCCATCCCTGTGGAACTGAGCCGTTCCAGTTGGTCTGCTCCTCTCCGTTCTGCAGCTCTTGGGTTACTCCAGCAGCCACGCAGAAGCTTTGACGGTGAGGAAGAGGGCTGACGCACGTCTCCACACTGCTCTTTTCAGATGTCTTAGCTCTGGGGCTGGGGGTAACAAGGCGAGTGAATCCCTGGCTCGGAGCTCTCTGCTGGCCGTATCCTGAGCGAGATCCCCCCTGAGAATCCACCCCGTTCCTTCCACAAGCGAATTCCAAAGAAACCAGGCTGGCAGCTGCGACTGCTGAAGCACTGGGGGCTGAGGGTCCACGTTAAGCTACTGGCCAAGGAGACTGTGGTGCATAACCTGCTGCAAAGACATGACCGACAGCCTGTCAAGACATCCCGGGCGTAGGCAGTGATTTGGGACTAATTTCATGGATGTTTTCCAGCTCCTATTTTCTCCCCCCAGTGCTCTTTTCTCTTTCTCTGAACAAGAGGGCTCCTGAAATTTCCTGCTTAACATCTTTCACTTTGAATAAAGAGGACACTGAACATCCCCCCCTGCAGCTGGTCCTGCTGAAATTGCTCCTCTGGAGGGACCGGCAGATGATGTTGGCTGATCTGAGACGGTCCAGGCGGGAGGGCTTAGCCCCCAGCACAGCCCACACTGAAGCCTGCAATGTGAGACCCACCTCCCGCCGCTGCTGCCCACCTTCCACTCCCACCCGTGGGTAAACGGACCCAGATGGCTGGCACACAGGGAGGAGGATCCTGCAAGAGTGCCCCGGGGCGCTCTGGCTGCTGTCATCTTACTCTCCACACCAAGTGCCTTCAAGATGTCTGTGTTGTTCTTAATGAGGGATCACTCCCGTTTGGGCTCTTAGCCCCTTCCTGTTGGGAGCCATCAGGGAGACACCCCAAGACGGAGCTGGGTGAAATCAGCCAGCCCCGTGACGTGGATTGTTCCCCCTAATAAAGTCCATACTGCAGTAAAACCCACATCACGTCCCGACTGACCGACCGTTCTTCCCCCTCTCCGCGATTGGAGTCCTGGGGACCAGAGAGGCATCGGCTCCGGGGAGCCGGGGAGGAGAAGCCTGAAGGCAGCGGGCGCTGAGAACCAGGCTCGGTCGCTTCTCCTGCACTGTTAACTTTCAGTTCCACACAGCCAACTGCCGGCTCCCTTCCTTCCCTTCCTTCTTTCTTTCTGTTTTTGTTTCCCTATAAAAATATGCAAACAATTACCTGGCTTTGGGAGATAATTACCCCGAGGTTCATCTCTAATTATTAATTTCTAGAGTTCTTTACTTTAATGGGAGACAGACAGCAATGAAGCAAAGAAGCTCTCTGCTTCCAGATGGAAACGTGAAGGTTGAGAAGTGACTCTATAGCTTCTTCCCAGGGAGGGTGATGGGGCACTGGAGGGGGCTGCCCCGGGGGGGGTGTGGGGTCTCCTTCTCTGGAAGCATTTGAAACCCACCTGGGCTTGGTCTGGGGGATGCTGCTGTGGCAGGGGGGTTGGACTGGATGGTCTTTCCAGGTCCCTTTCCATCCCTGATGATGGAAGTTGGACTTGCTCTTAAATCCACGTCCCACAACAAACACTGTTGGGGTTGCAGCATTGTTCACCAGTGATGGCTAATGCTGCATGGGACGTGGCCACTGGGCTCGGAACTATTCTCTTATGAAAACAGGTTGAGACAGCCTGAAAAAAGAGCACAAGGCTCTGGGGGGACCTTACAGCGACCTCCCAGTCCCTGAAAGAGTCCTACAAGGCAGCTGAGGAAGAACAGTTCAACAGACAGGGAACGATACGATGAGGGATCACAGTTTTAAGCTCAGCCTAGACAAGCCAGCCCTATGTCTCTGCTCAGCCCGCAAAGCTTCCGCAGGCAGAGCTTTCCCATCTCAGCCCACGGGCTCAGCGCTGTCAGCAATAAAAGACTCATTTGTTCCTGTCATGTAAGCCAGGGAAATACAGCTGCATGAATGAAGGGCCACAGGATCCCTCCGAGGACACAGCTACAGAGCTCCCAGTGCCCCGCAGAGTCCTGCTCTCTGCAACTGGAGCTGAGCTGCCTTGCCTTTGATTGTCCAGCCGCGACAGCATCGCTACCCTGAGGTATTCCATCTAGGGCTTCCTTCCAGATGGCAGCGCAGCTCCCGGCCTGCAACCGACTCCTCAGAGCAGAGGGAAGTGACACGGAGGCCGGGAGTGCTGACACTGTGCAGTCGCTGCAATCAAGCCAATTAACAGCCGCTAATAGCTGACAGACAGCAGCAGAGCGCCGCACGGAGCAGGCAGCAGCCATCCTGACGTTTGCCATGCAGGCACTCGACGAACGGCTCTACAGCACCAGAGCACTTTTCTCACCTCAGAGCCCACGCAAGGAGAAGGTGACTCTTCTCCCCACAGAGTTAAGGAGGACAGGATGAACATCCACGGTCCCTCGCTGGTATTTCTGTCTCTGCGTGGAGAGCACGCAGGATCAGCTCCACCACTTGGGAGAGGCAGCGGCCAGCAGCATCCTGGGGGGGTCAGAAGGGGGGTGGTTAGCAGGTGCAGAGAGGTTCTGCTCCCCCTCTGCTCTGTACTGGTGAGACTGCATCTGGAGCACTGTGTCCAGGTCTGGGGCCCTCAGGTCCAGAAGGACACAGAGCTGCTGGAGGGTGTCCAGCNGGTCCTGGAGCACTGGCACAGGCTGCCCAGGGGGGCTGTGGAGTCTCCTTGTCTGGAAGTGTTTGAAACCCACCTGGGCTCGGTCTGGGTGACCCTGCCATGGCAGGGGGATTGGACAGGATGATCTTTCCAGGTCCTTTCCCATCCCCAAGGATTCATTCATATTCTCCCTGGTCCTTCCTGGGTGCCTCTCAACCTGCAGAGGGGATAATACAGCGGAGAAGAAAGACTCAAGTCTTTAACCCCTTCTTTAAATGAGAAGGGTTCAAATGCTTCCTTCATTTATCTGTCCCAGTGCCGTATGAGAAAAAACGGCTTTGTGGGCTCTGCCTGGTGCCACAGAGATGAGAGGACACACATGGCTCGCTGCTCCTCTCTAAGGATCTCTTTGTTCTTCCCGGTCCCTGGGGCACAAGTTGCCTGCGAGGTAATGACAGTCGGTGTTATCGCCCAGACCTATCGGTTTCGGTGACAATCAGGCCCTTTTCAAAAACATTATTTCTCATGATTGTCTCCCTCTCGGAAAATGTGCTCTGTACCGGCGGGGAGGGAGGGGGGAGGCGAGGAATGAAGGGCAGACAGCGGCCGTCCTGGCGACACAGAAGTGAAGTGGTGTGCTGTGGGATGGTCAGCCACCGGCTGGGAGGATGGAAATCAGCAGAGGTGGTGGAGAAAGGGATCCCTGGACCTGGCACTGCTGAGGGAAAGAGGGGTGGAAATCAGCAGAGGTGATGGAGAAAGGGACTGCTGGACCTGGCACTGCTGAGGGAAAGAGGGATGGAAATCAGCAGAGGTGATGGAGAAAGGGATCCCTGGACCTGGCATTGCTGAGGGAAAGAGGGATGGAAATCAGCAGAGGTGATGGAGAAAGGGATCCCTGGACCTGGCATTGATATGGGGAAAGAGGGATGGTTTTTCAGCTGGGAGGGATGGAAATCAGCAGAGGTGATGGAGAAAGAGACTGCTGGACCTCACATTGCTGAGGGAAAGAGGGATGGTTTTTCAGCTGGGAGGGATAGAAGTCAATAGAGGTGATGGAGAAAGGGACCACTGGACCTGGCATTGCTAAGGGAAAGAGGGATGGAAATCAGCAGAGGTGGTGCAGAAAGGGACTGCTGGACCTGGCACTGCTAAGGGAAGGAGGGGTGTTTTTATCAGGCACATTTTGCAGAGGAACCAGCACATGTGAGAGGAATAAAGGCAGGGAGGAAGGCAGGGGGGCGGGAGGTGAGTGGGTCTCTCTAATAACAACATGTTTTTTCCTTCCTTCCTAACTCAATGACACATGTGACCTCCTGAAGCCGATGTTCCAAGGATCTGATGTAAAAGTTCCCCCCCAAAAAACACTCCTTTCAGCAGAGACCACTGGGTAAACCATGTCACAAGCAATCGCTGCAAGAGCCGTGATTGAAGGCAGGCACAGGACCTGAAATTCACACCAGCTCTTTGTGTGCCGGAGTCACGCAGATACCAGGCTGTGTGAGAAGAAACTGCATACTTCCTATTTTATTTCACCACTGCTCGACCTGCTTTTCCTCAGACTTAAAATCATTTGCCAGGTCAAAATAAACTCTTCAGAATCCCAACGTGAAAAACGGAGCTAACAATTCAATCCTTGTAAGTTGGGAATTGGAAGAGAAAATGCAGCAGGGGCTAATTAAATTATATAATAAGCAGCTTAACTTGTGATTTCACTTTGCTTTCTGTTATTATCAAAAGGATCAGAGCTGGCAAAGAGCTATTCACGGGGAGGGCACCGCAGCACTGGCACAGGCTGCCCAGGGGGGCTGTAGAGTCTCCTTCTCTGCAGAAGTTCCAGCCCCACCTGGCTGTGTTCCTGTGCCACTGGGTCTGGGTGATCCTGCTGTGGCAGGGGGACTGGACTGGATGCTCTTTCCAGGTCCCTTCCCATCCCTAAGGATTCTATGAGGCTCTTCTCAAAGTCAGCTCATGGTAGGACAAGGGGCACTGGGTGCCAGCTGGGACAGAGGAGGTTCCCTCTCAATCTCAGCAGGACCCAAACCAACCAACCCAAAACAGGGCCAAACCCCCTCCCTTTAGGAGCTTCCTTTCATCAGGGGTGAATTTGGCCCCTTCTCCCCAGCCAAGGCTGTGACTCCGAGTCCTCCTTGTGCCTGTAGGAAGCCTTTGGCTGCTTTAGCATTTCAATGATACACAGTAAGCACCCTGTTAGATGTAAATGAAACGCACAGGCACTCTTGAAGACAATTCAGCTGTCACCTTTGCAGCTAAACGACTGTGACACCTCACGAACTCCCAGGCCCCTCTTCCCACTGATAATGCCAGGCTGAACAGACCGGGCTGACTCCAGGTGTGGGCTAACGCCACGAGATGTTCCTGCTGTCGGAGGAGTTATCCCCGCTTACACCAAGGTTGATTCCAGGCTCTCGTTATCTACACTTAACCCAAGCATAATCGATTTGCAAAAGCAGCTAAGAATAGCAGCACTTCAGCTGTTGCTCACACTGGGGGCACCGTGTTCCCTAGTAAGCTCTGCTGCCTTGGCATCTCTGACTACAGTGGAAGGACCTCGGTTTATGCTGGCTGGGGACCCAGCCCTGGCTGAAAAGCAAAGGCATAGAAACCTCACCTCTACTGAATTTTCTTGGAGAGCTAAGTGAAATCAGAGGGACACCTAGGCAGCTATTAATATGCTTCAGTAGAACATGGCAAAGCAAAGATGTGGGGTTCAAAAGACATCCTTGAAGAGAGAGGAGAATCAGAGGAGAATCAGAGGAGAATCAGAGGAGAATCAGAGGAGAATCAGAGGAGAATCAGAGGAGAATCAGAGGAGAATCAGAGGAGAATCAGAGGAGAATCAGAGGAGAATCAGAGGAGAATCAGGAGAATCAGAGGAGAATCATTAGGGATCAGAGATGACCTGGAAAGACCATCCAGCCCAATCCCCCTGCCACAGCAGGATCACCCAGACCAAATCCAGGCAGGTTTCAAACATCTCCAGAGAAGGAGACCCCACAAACCCCCCGGGCAGCCCCCTCCAGTGTCCCATCACTCTTACATCTCCTGTACCAGCACTTCAAATTAGAAGTTAACACTCATGACGAAGCTTCCTTGCATTGTTCCTCTCACCTTGGCCTCCACAGACTGAGAATAAAAGTATCAGGGGTTCAAAACAGACTAATTCCTTGCTGTCAGCACAGAGCTGCTAAACTGGCCAATGCATCACCCCCCTACACCCCCTGCACCTGTTCCACGTCGCAGGCTGTGCTGCGTTTGAGCTGGTGTATGGGCAGTGCATCTGCTTCACAAAGACAGTTAACTGGCAGAATTTGTTCATGAAGCCAGAAGAGCTCAATGAGCTCAACTGCATTATCTCACACATTAATTGCATTTCACTGCAGACAAACAGGGGTTGAAGCTGCAGGCGGCTCTCCGCGCCTTCTAATCGGGTTTGCAGCCATTTCTGGGTTTGCCCTGCTTTCCAGAATTTCTTTCACCAGCCTATTTATTTCACGGCTTCGAGAAGCAGCTGAGGGGACTGAGATTGTTTAGTCTGGAGAAAAGGAGGCTGAGGGGTGAACTCGCTGCTCCTTACAACTACCTGAGAGGAGGGTGGAGAGAGGAGGACTTCTCCCAATCTCTACTGGTGGAACAAGAGGAAACAGCCTCAGGTGGTGCCAGGGGAGGGGTAGATTGGACATCAGGAAAAATGCTTCCCTGACAGAGTGCTCAGGGGTTGGAACAGGCTGCCCAGGGAGGGGATGGAGTCACTGCCCCTGGAGGGGCTCAAAAAACATGTAGACATGGCCCTAGGGAACAGGGTTTAATGGGAACAGTGGGGTTGGGTTGATGGTTGGACTGGATGATCCTCTAAATCTCTTACAACCTTCATGATTCTATGATTCTATATCCCTAAAAGAGCCCTCCATGGCAGTGCCAAACATGAAGATACCCATATAGACTCACAGAATCCTTAGGGATCAGAATGGACCTCAAAAGATCATCCAGTCCAATCCCCCTGCCACAGCAGGATCACCCAGACCACTAGGTCTCACTAGTGCAGAGTAGGGGGAGAAGAACCTCCCTCAATCTGCTAACCAGAACCCTTGTGATTCTCTGGATGAAAGTTGTACTGACAGGGAAGAAGGAAGGAAGAAGGGAAGGCAAAAAGCAGGCATCATGCTCTACAACCCCCCTGGGCAGCCTGTGCCAGTGCTCCAGGACCCTCCCTGGGAAGAAGGTCCTGCTGAGATTGAGAGGGAACCTCCTCTGTTCCAGCTGGCAGCCAGTGCCCCTTGTCCTGTCCCCAGATGCCCTTGAGCAGAGCCTGGCTCCATCCTCCTGACACCCACCCCTCACAGATTTAGAGACAGCAATGAGGTCCCCCCTCATGACAATGCGACCCTGCTCCCTAGGGCCACATCTACACATTTTCTGAACCCCTCCAGGGATGATGATTCCACTCCCTCCCTGAGCAGCCTCTTCCATCCCCTGACCGCTCTGTCAGGGAAGCAGCTTGTCCAGACTGTGCTGCTCTGGAGTTATTCACCAACCTCATCCAGAGACAGGCACCAACATAGGTTTCAAAGCAGCAGCAGTGCTGCAACACTTGTGGGTCAGTAAGGAGTGGAAGAAGCAAGGATTTCTCACCTACCCTCTGCAGAAGTCAGTGAGGAAGGCACTCTGTGGAAGGAAGGGAAGGCTGGCTGCAAGCACATCACTAGCCTCCAAAATCACCGGCTCCAGGGGCTGCAGCAGCGAGAGCAGAACAAACCCCACAGGTGAACTCCCTGGATCTGGGGCCCAATTCCCACCTCCCTCCTGGGGACGCATGGAGGCACAGTCACAAATCCTCCTTGGAAAGGAGAGAGAGCAGAAAGGGCTCCTAAGCAGAAGGAGCAGCTGAAGTTCACTTTCTACATCTGTTTCTTGTTGCAGGAGCTATTAGCCTGAGTGAAGTCAGCTGAGCCATCCCGAGTCACTGCAGCCTGACTATTTAAACCAGGCTATAAATACCCGGCTTGTTGTTGGGACTATTTTAACAGTGATTATTGTTTATGCTCCCTTCCTATTTACCCTCCTTTGATTTAGTAGCACGGGGAGGTTCGTATCCCTTCAGCGTGTGAGCAGCCACCAGCTACATCACTTGGACTCCAGGTCCGGGGTGGTGCTATCCATCTTCCCCCCTGCACTGTGACCCCAGGTGGCTCAGAAGCACTTCGGGTCGGAGTCATTCCACACCGTGGCCTCTGCCAATAAACAGCGCTTGGAGCACGGGGTATTTTTCTGGTCCTTGTGCCTTCTTCTATATTTACTACTCGGGGAATGCAGGTGTGGGCTGTTGAGCCGGGGCCAGCGGGAATGGGCCAAACTGGCAGCAGTCCCTCCGTGAGTCATGTTTCACTGTCTGCTGGTTTTATAACTGTTTTCACTACTCATTTAGCTCTGCCATGCACTATGCAATTAGTTCTATTATGGAAGCAGCTGTAGTCAGTTTTACATGGCACTTTCCACTTTGGCTTGTACCAGAGCCTGTTGTGGTTCTGCTGATTTGATGACTGAAGTTGTAAAGTGGTATCTGGATGAGCCACAGCGAGCCATGAGCCTCAGACAAATATGATTCTCACTTACACACCACTGCTCTAATGCTATTTCTTACAGCCCAATTAGAAACACAGTCACAGGGCGAAGCTGCTTCTTGCTACCCTGAGTAGAATTGTCACGCGGCGATCTGCTGCTTCACTGGCATCACCCCGGGCTCTTGCAGCTTCTAGAAATTAGTATTAATTACATTTGGTAGCCAGGATGGGGAGGGGGAAGTAACCCAAACACTTGTGCTTGGAGCTTAGCTTCTGCTTGGAACTAAGCGTCTGCTTGGCAATTAGCTCTTCCAGGCTTCAAAACCCGGTTTCCAAGCTTGATGGTGGCCCCAGGATTGAAGGACCCTGTGCTGCTGGCACGGTTGGTTCCTATAGGAGGGAACAGCCTCTCCCCATGGTCAGGAGGATGGAGCCAGGCTCTGCTCAGGGACATCTGGGGACAGGACTAGGGGCACTGGGTGCCAGCTGGAACAGAGGAGGTTCCCTCTCAATCTCAGCAGGACCTTCTTCCCAGGGAGGGTCCCGGAGCACTGGACCAGGCTGCCCAGGGGGGCTGTGGAGTCTCCTTCTCTGCAGATGCTCCAGCCCCGCCTGGCTGTGTTCCTGTGCCACTGGGTCTGGGTGATCCTGCTGTGGCAGGGGGATTGGACTGGATTATCTTTCCAGGTCCCTTCCCATCCCTAAGGATTCCGTGACTCTATGACTCTGTATTCCATGGAAAACCCATGGTGTGACACCGAGCTTTCCCTGAGAAACAGAGGCAGTCTCTCTTTTCCCATCCAAACAGCCAAACAGAGCAACTGATGGATCCTTCAGTTTCAGTTCTGCACCCTCAAAGCAGTCACCTAGAGGTGGAAAATCATCAGATCAAGTAGTTTAAGCCTGGAAAAATTGTCAGGGAGTGTAAACAGAGCAGTTAAACACTGAAATCATCTCCCAAGGGAAGGGGTCGGTTGCCCTACACTGCAGGGTTTGAAGAGCCAGCTTGACAGGCTGCTGGGACATCTCATTTAAACTCTGTTCTTGGCTTGAGAGGTTGGACTAGATGGTCCTGGAGAGTAGATGATCCTGGACGTCCCTTCCAGCCTGGTGTTCCAGGGATCCATGAAAACAGCCCTAAATTGCCGAGGAACGTGTTGGTTCCCCAGCTGCCCATCCCAGTCAGACCTTCCCCTCACCTGCAGCAAAACAGGAGGAGAATTCAGAGCAGAAACCTTTGGTGCTGGAGTTAATCCGACGAGATCGGAGCCCTAACTCTACAGAAAGGAAAAGCCAGGGTTCATGCAGGATAGGAGTGCTGGAAAAAAACCCCTTTGGTGCTGGAGTTGCCTCAGTTTGAAGATGCTCAAAACAAGTCTGATACAGAGGTTCCTTAACTGCTCCTTACTGGAGTTGTGACTGGGTGACCTGAAAGGTCTCTGCCAAAGCTATTATCGACGGTGCTGTGATACCTTTCTGAGGCAGCTTTTGTGCTCGGATGGCTCCAGAATGGATGTTCTTTTTAGAATGACATTTCGCAGCCTGCAAATCCTAAAATGGACTAATGGCTTTGACTTTTTGGAGGAGAAAGCTTGGTCTGAAAAGTAAAGAGCGAGCTTGCGCGTGGAAGTTTTGAACCTTTATTTGTTGGGTGAGAAATGACTCCGGCACTGCCCCTATCAATCATGTCAGTTCAGAAGATGGCATTAAAGTCAAGAAGGTCAATAATTTGTGAACCACAATTTAAGTAAATGGGCTCTGTGAGAGAGGCTGTGACCAGCCCACGCCACGCTGGGCTGACAGTAAGGAGACAGATAGATTTCTCTGGAGACTGGAGGGACACTCGGGTATTCCTCACGGATGGGTTTGAACTCAGAGGTGCCTTTTCGCTGTGGATTGAGGCATTTCTGTGTGCGTTCATTAACGGAGGCAGAGACATGCAGATGCAGTTGGTTGGGACTGCAAGGGGACTCTTCTCTCTGCACAGAAGAGGGTTAAAAACACTAGGGATGTGGGAGAGAAAGAGCCTGGAAGCTCTTAAGCTGCTGGCATCCCAAGTACTAAAGGGTCTAATTCTAGTTTAGGCTGCAGTTAAGATCAGCCTTAGGGCTGCTGTAATGTACACAGCTCCTGAGTTGGTTTGACTGAGCAATTCCCAGGGCACGTCCTCAGTTCTGGAGACCTTCCAGAAAAACAGAGCCTGTTGGCCCAACCATTACCAAGGTGATAGTGTTTTTCTTCCGCCCTACACAGTCTCACAGTACTGAGGAGGCTGGAAAAGACCTTACAGATCATCCAGTCCAACCTCAAACCAACCCAGTCACCCTAACATCTGCCATCTAGCTCATGCCACTCAGCACTTCATCCAGCCTGACCCTGAACACCTCCAGGGATGGTGACCCGACCCCCTCTATGGGCAGCCTGTTCCAACCCCAGATCACTCTGCCAATGAAAAACCTTCTCCTAAGGTCAAGCCTAAACCTCCCCTGATGGAGCTGAAGACTGTGACCCCTTGTCCTGTCTCATCATGATCCTGGTTTGCAAAGTGGCTTCAAAAACTACGAGACATTAAGATAATCAGCAGTTGTGGGTCTAGTGAGGGAGCTCGAGAGGTGCTAACAGCACCTCAGCAGCAGCTACGCAGAGCTGGTGGTGGCATCTGGGCCAGAACAAGCAGCGGGTGTATAAAAACAGTGCCTTTTCCTCTGTTCTGTGACCTGGATGTTTGTCCCTGAGCATTTCAGACAGAACCAAAACCTGTTTTCTCTGTCGAGGTAGCCAGGCCACACGTAGCCGGGTACCTCATCCCGCATTCCTCTTGCATTCCAGGCACCCACAAAGTCAATGAGAATTTGAGAGGCAGAGCGAATAGGGAGCCAGGCAGCACATCGCTTGAATATTTTAAGGAATGTTCTTGGGTTTTTACAGTTGATGTCATGTTTTCTACCCCATCAATATGGATTAACAATGGTCCAGAGCAGCAGGAACTCATTCCCTATTCATATATGCTAATTGCATGCTGCTGGATAACAGGGATTTCTTCCGAAACTTAAAGTTCCTTTCTTTTTTTTTTAATATTTTTAGCAAATGGAAAATAGGAAGAATGTGGCTGTGAAATGGAGAAGTGACGAGGATTTAGCACAAACACTGAAATAGTCAGTAGTTCTTGAAGTATTCGGGGTTTCTAAACGCCCTCTCCTTACTTAAAAGAAGCAAAACCTGTGGTTTCTTACACACTGTGTACGGGCAGAGCATGGCCAGGGCTGGCAGGGACATTAGGGATCCAGGGGCACTGGGTGCCAGCTGGGACAGAGGAGGTTCCCTCTCAATCTCAGCAGGACCTTCTTCCCAGGGAGGGTCCCGGAGCACTGGACCAGGCTGCCCAGGGGGGTTGTGGAGTCTCCTTCTCTGGAGATGCTCAAGACCCGCCTGGCTGTGTTCCTGTGCCACTGGGTCTGGGTGATCCTGCTGTGGCAGGGAGATTGGACTGGATGATCTTTCCAGGTCCCTTCCCATCCCTAAGGATTCTGTGATTCTATGAAGGTGGGTGCCTGCCAAGCGTGCTTTAAGAGTTGACCATCCCTGAAGACGGCCGACAGTTGGACTGTTGACCACTGTAGATGCCTTTCAACTGAACATTCTATTCCAATATCCTGTTCTCCTAGTTTCAATATTCAATTCTAGTACTTTTAATATTCTATTCTAGGTTTATGATGTCTTTTTATTCTCTAGGGTTCGATGTCTCCATCCAACCCATCCGTGGACCCTAGGACTGGAGCTGCAGTGGGCAGACCAGCACAGAACCAGAGGACTGATGCTTTCAGAGAAGGCACACAATAAACCTGGCTTCCTCGCCTGGTTACTCATGCCAGCTAGGAGCACCTGCCATCATTTCATGGGTCATCACATCATCATATGCATATAGGGTCTGTTCTTCACAAGCTTCTTGATTAGATTACTAAGATTAGATTACGGGGGGCTTTGCTGGTTCTAAAAGCCTATTTACTCATCATTATGAAAATAATGCCAGCGAGCTGCTACCTCTCTGCTCACTCTGGACTCAGGACACACTCTAGTTGTCTGTTCCTTCCTGTGACATCTATCACGGAGGTGTCAGCCACAGCAGACGGTGGAAATTCGGCCGTGGCTACGGGGAGAGCAACTGCATTGGGCTTCAAACCTCCCTCTGTTTTTAAGGGCAGGCAGGGGACTTAGTTTTGAAGACCCAGTCAGCTCAGAGAGTATGAGAAGAGACCCAACCTCCTGTTCTAGTTTTGAAGACCCAGTCAGCTCAGAGAGTGTGAGAAGAGACCCAGCCTCCTGTTTATCCCTGCCTTGCTGCAGCAGTTGGGATGTGGGGGACCCCAACACCTCCACCATGTCCTGCTGAGGGTGTTGGGAGCCAACAAGTGGGCATGGCCGGGCTCCTGCGTGCTGGAACAGTCCTCAGCAGGAGACTGCCATGGGTTTCCTGCTCAGAGACATGATGAGCATAGGGATCAGAGCGCAGCAGCAGGTCTGTCCCAGCAAGTGATGGCTCAGCTAGAGGAATTAGGAACAAACACGGTGGTGATGGACTTTTTGGTTTAGAGGTAAAGAGAAGGTGAGAAGGAAGAGTTTGAGAAGAGGGAAATGTGTTTACCTGCTGCATAAGAAGCATTCTGAGTGTAACAACACCCAGAGCAATATTGGCTTCGGGAGCTGCTAAACAATCAGAACAACAATTGAAAGCGCAATTGGACTTTAAAGAAGGAATGAGGTGAGAATGCCAAATCCGCCAGAGCAGCTCAATAGCACCAGCGCCTGGTAACAGCTCTCCCAGCCTGTTTGCAAATGAGCATTTGTGTCTCTTCATCTGCTTGCGCAGCACTTACCCCTCATCCTGCCAGGCACTGCGTGCTCCTGGGTTTGAAGTCGTTTATGTCTTCTGATGGATAGATTGCTCGGTGTGGTTGCTCAAAAAGCATCAGACTTTGATTCAAACTCCTTTGGACTGGACTGAGAGCAGTGCCAGCTGGGGGTCAGGCACACCTGAGAGCTGGAAAACCCCACGCATTTCCAATCACAGAATCCTTAGGGATGGGAAGGGACCTGCAAAGATCATCCAGTCCAGCCCCCTGCCACTGCAGGGTCACCCAGACCCAGTGGCACAGGAACTCAGCCAGGCGGGGCTGGAACATCTGCAGAGAAGGAGACTCCACAGCCCCCCTGGGCAGCCTGTGCCAGTGCTCCGGGACCCTCCCTGGGAAGAAGGTCCTGCTGAGATGGAGAGGGAACCTCCTCTGCTCCAGCTGGCACCCAGTGCCCCTTGTCCTGTCCTGAGATGACCTTGAGCAGAGCCTGGCTCCATCCTCCTGACACCCACCCCTCACAGATTGAGAAACAGGAATGAGGTCCCCCCTCAGCCTCCTCCCCAGGTGTTTTGGAGCACCAGGACTGGTTCTCAGGTCGCACCTCTCCATCTCCAGCAGCAGCTGGGGTTGGCTCATTCTCGAGACATCTGGAAAGCAGGGCTTTCCTCCTTTGCTTTGCACATGGTGACACATTCAAGGATGGCTGCCTGGGGAAGCTGCCTGCTGTCTATAAAAAGGAAAACAACTCTAAAGCAATTTTTATTCTACTTCAATGTCACCAAGAAAAAGGGAGCAGCGTTAAGGCTTTCGTCTCCAAGTTAGGGCTTCCAGCCAAACTCTGGCATCTGCAGTTAATGTAGTCAAAGGGTTCGAGAACACTTGCAGACGATTTACTAGTCTAATGCACTGGTTTAAAAAAGGAAGAGCAGGTTTAATTGAGCATACAACCACGTCAGCTTGTCACTTGGGGAGCAGCTAGTGTCTGCAGACTGGGGGCTGATAAATTTTGCTGCAGCTGTCTGAGCAAACCCTGAGTTTTCAAGGGAAGGGGATGTTTCTGACACCTAAAGATCCAGCTGATGATGGAGAACCTTTGGGAGGTGCAATGGATTCAAGCGGGGGGAGGTCTATGGGGAGTCACCTCTTTCATCTCACAGAATCACAGCGCACGAGGTTGGAAGGACCTTGAGGATCATCTAGTCCAACCCCAGTTTCTTGATGCTAGAAGTTACTTGCTCATTAGAATAGAGGGAAGAGATGGAGACCAGCCCAGCATTTCAGCTTTCAGAGCTGCATCCAGATGATGCAATTAGCTTTCTGTAGAGAATCACAGAATTAGCAAGGTTGGAAAAGACTTTCAAGATCACCAAGTCCAACCGTCCACTCCACCACCCTGACTAAATCATCTCCTGAAACTCTACCTGGTTTTTAACCCCTCCAGGGACGGTGCCTCTACCCTCTTCCTGGGCCAGTTCCAATCCCGGACCACTCTGCAGGCTGACTGCAGGTGGGACCACAGGAAGGCTGTTGGGATTAGTCACCACAGCACTGCCAAGGCCCGACGGAGCAGGGGTAGCGACAAAAGTCAGTTGAAAAAACTGAAGATCAGGAGCACTCATCAGCCAAAGCTTTTGGGTGAAGAAAGAGGCTCCTGGGTGGGGTGGTGATACAGCTGAATCCCTCAAGCAGTGCAACGTCCTTGTCAATGTAATCATAGAATCCTTAGG
>VZRI01005345.1:0-45605 GCA_013397515.1 Upupa epops
TCTTTAAAAATCAGCCAACTTTCTCAGTTTTCTCAGTGCTAATGCAAAGAGGATACAAGAGCACTCACAGAACAGTCAGCTTTTCTTTGAGCTTACTTCCCAAATGTGGCAAATCAAACCTAGACATTTATAAACATTCCAAACAAGCTACAACACTTGATAGACAACAAATCACCTCATTAGACTAACTTCAGCTAGTTATGACATGGATGAAGTACAAACCAAAAGTATAAACTGTGAAAATGTAGGAAACCTGATCATATTTTTAAGAGGACTTCCTTAAAAAATGGGTTTTAATCAGGAAAAACACAACTCAAAACAACAAACAGATCTCACTCCCTAGTGTATCCTAGCGCAGAGAGGAAAAGGAGGCCATCTTTGCCAATCATGGCTTTAAAAAAGGTAAATCTGTGCAATAGCCTGATGTGTGGAATTCTAACCATTCAGTGCATTTATTTTTGGAGACTCAAAGAAAAGTAGCAGGTAACATATTCACTCAAAGTTCACTCAAAGTTCCACAGTCAATTTCCTCTGGACTCTTTTACTTTCCCAAAGAACCCTTTTTAAGGAGAGGAGGAGGGTTCTCATTGATTCTGCGTATCCTTCAGGAAGATGACTAGGACACTGCTACTCATGTTTGGTAGACAGTGTTCTCATAAGCCTGAGCATTTCAAAAGCTTACAGTAAACAAAAGAACAAATGATGAATTTCCAGTGTAAATTTAAATTCCAGGAAGAAAATAAAACCCTGTTGGACAAAGGAATTTCCTTCTTCTAGACCTCCCCTGCCCTATTGAGAAGAATCCTAGACACAGTTAAGTTTTTCCGAGGAATTTCATGACTAGACTCTAAGCATAATGGTACGTATTTTCGGGCAACATTTTTAAACAAGACTTAATCCCACTCTTGCTGTGGACTCTGTTTACCTGGATTTCACCAAGGCTTTCAGTATAGTTCCATAGAACCTCCATGTAAAGAAGCTGATACATTACGATCTAGAAGAACAGTCTGTGTGGTGGGTGAGGATCACAGGATGCAGGATGGTGATGAATTACCCTCTTTCAAATTGGCAACCTATTATGAGTGGCTTGGAAGTGTTTAACATGAGTGATCAGGATCTAGGTGATCTGGATGACGGGATCAAGCTTACCTCAATGGTGTTTGCTAAATATAGCAAACTGAGCAGATGTGGACACTTGGAAGAGAAAGCCTCCCTGCAGGAAGACCTGGGTAGGCTGGAAGAGAAGGATAACAAGAAGCTTGTGAAGTTCAACAAGTTAAAGCTAAGATCTTGCACACAGGAAAACTTAAACCTGGAGAACAACAATCTGGAATGTGATCTGGGGGTCCTGGTGGACAACAAGCCCAGTCTGAGTGAACCACAAACCGCTGCACATGCAAAGCAAGACAGCTTGAAGCTGAGCTGAATTGACAAGACCCTCACCAAAAGAGATGGGGGCATTATCCCACTCCACTCAGCACGTGACAGGTTGCATCTGGAATACTGTGTTCAGTTTTAGTTGCCACTAATCAAAAGAGATGTGGATAGAATAGAAAAGTTCCAGAAAAGGGCCATAAAGATGACAAAGGGACTGGGAAGATGCCATGCTAGGACAGCATGCTGGGCTTATACAGATTTAAAAAATGTTTAGTGGAGACTTCTCATCATGTTTCAGAGTTTAAAGAGCATTTAAAATAAAGATGGAGATTCCCTTTACACAAAGAGTCACAAGGAAAAATGAGGAGTAATGGGTAACAGTTAGTCCTGGGGAGATTCTGATCAGATACATGAGGAAAATTTGTCAGATGAGGATGAGAACAATCTGCCATTGGAATAACCTCCCCAGGGAAGTGGTGGAGGCCCCAAGATTGGATGCTTTCAAGATTCATATGGACAGGGTGCTAGGCCAGCTTTTCTACATTAGGCTTTTACCAAGAATGGATGGATCAGATAATCCTTAAGGTCCCTTCCAATTTGGCATTCAATGACTTCATGTACTCAATGCTCATAAGCAGACAAAGCAGCAATCTTAGGGTTAAAGGTTTCAAAAGGTAGACTGCAAAATAATTAATTGAAAACAGAGGTCTCTAACATTTTGGATATATTTGAGATCTCTACCACACACATGGCCAGATCCTCAGATACTTTATGTCTCTACAAGATTAATCCTCACAAGTGTTTGAAGGCCAGGGAAAACCTCCACTCCTTATTGGACCAAGAGGGGAACGTGGTAACTGAAGACAGAGAAAAAGCTGAAATACTTAACACTTCTTTGCCTCAATTTTAACAAAAAGCGTGGCCATTCTCAGGGTAACTGGGCTCCTGAGATGGTAGACAAGGAAGGGGAACAAAATATCCCTCCCGCAATCCAGGAGGAAGTAGTTAGTGACCTGCTGTGCCATTTAGATCCTAACAAGTCTATGGGTCCGGATGGGATTCATCCCAGAGTGCTTAAGGAGTTGGACCAAGAGGTAGCTAGGCCTCTCTCCATCATTTATCACTGGTTCTGTATAACTGGGGAGGTCCCAGATGACTGGAGGTTGGACACTGTGGTGCCCATTCACAAGAAGGGCTAGAAGGAGGATCCAGGGAACTACAGAGCCTGTCAGCCTGACCTCAGTGCCTGGAACAGATCACCCTGAGTGCCATTAAGTGGCAGGTACAAGGCAACCAGGGGATCAGGCCCAGACAGCATGGGTTTAGGAAAGAAAATTCCCACCTAATGAAACAGAGCTTGCTCTATGACTGGGTGAGCCACTAGGTGGATGAGGGAAAGGCTGTGGATATGGTCTACCTACACTTCAGCAAAGCCTTTGACATGGTTTCCCACAGCATCCTCCTGGAAAAGCTGGCAGCCCATGGCTTGGATGGGTGCACCCTTGGCTGGGTTAAAAACTGGATGGATGACTGGGCACAGAGAGTGGTTTTGAATGGTGCCCCAATCAGTTGGTGTCCAGTGAGCAGTGGTGTTCCCCAAGGACCAGTGTGGGCCCAGTTCTATTCAGCATCTTTACTGATGACCTGGATGAGGGGATTGAATATCCCCTTAGTAAATTCACAGATGACACCAAGTTGTGGGGTAGTATTGATCTGCTGGAGGGCAGGAAGATGCTACAGAGATACCTGGACAGGCTGGGTGAATGGGCAGAGGCCAATGGGATGAGGTTTAACAAGGCCACGTGCAGGTTCCTACATTTTGGCCCAAATAACCCCCAGTAGAGCTACAGACTGGGGGATGAGTGACTGGAAAGCAGCCTGGTGGCAAGGGATCTGGGAGTACTGATTGACAACTGGCAAAATAAGAGACACCAGTGTACCCTGGTAGCAAGAAAGGTCAATGGCATCCTGGTTTGTATCAGCAATACACTTCAAGAAAGTTATTGAGGTATTGGAGTGAGTGCAGAGGAGGGCAATGAGGCTGGTGAAGGGAGTAAAGGGAAAGTCTTAAGAAAAGACAGGCTGAGAGAGCTGGAGTTGTTCAGTCTGGAGGAGACTCAGGGGGGACCTTGTCATGCTCTATAACTACCGGAAGGGAAGTTATAGAAGAGTGGGGGTCAGGCTCTTCTCCCAGGCAACTGGTAACAGGATGAGAGGGCAGGGCCTGAAGCTGCACCAGGGGAGATTTAGGTTAGATGTTAGAAAGCCCTTCCTCATGGAAATGGTGATTAGACATTGGAATGGACTGCCCAGTGGGGTAGTGGAGTTGCCATACTTGGAGGTGTTTAAGGACAGACTGGATGTGGCACTTAGTGCCATGGTCTGGCTGATGTGGTGATGTTAGGTCATAGAGTGGAGTTGAAGTTCTCAGAGGTCTTTTCCAGCCTCAATAATTGTGTGATTCTGTGATCTGTCTGGTGCACCTGGAGTCCTGTGTCCAGCTCTGGACTTCTCAGTACAGGAAGGAAATGGACCTGATGGAATGGGTATAGAGGAGGCCACAAAAATTATTAGGGGGCTGTAATCCCCCTGCTATAAGGACAGGCCAAAATAGCTGGGGTTGTCAGCCTGGAGAAATCAAAGGTTCCAGGGAGACACAATAGCAACCTTCCACCCCTAAAAAGGCTGGAGAAGGACTGTTTACAAAAGCCTGGAGTGATAGGACAAGGGGCAATGATTCCACATTAGAAGAGGGGAGATTGAAATGGGATGTTAGGAAGAAATTCTTTAGCAGGAGGGGCTTTGAACACCAGAACAGGTTGCTCATGGAGGGGGTTGAGCCCCCATCCCTGGAGCTATAGAAGGTGAGGCTGGACATGTCTCTGGGTACCCTGCTCTAGTTCAGGATGTCCCTGCTCACTGCATGAGGGTTGGACTAGATGCCCTTTGGAGGTCTCTTTTAACCTGAGCCATTCTATAATTCTATGAATGAAATATCTGAAGAGAGACTTTTTTTTTTCCTGTTACATTGAATTTGAACTACCCTTTTGTACTGTCATCTTTTACTGAAAGAATGCAACATGAACTGTAACGCCCAACAAATCAGTATTGTGCAGCTGTTTTGCTGAACTATCTTGCATGAACTGTTGAGTTTAGACCCATTCCCTGTGCTGCCAGCTGGCTTTCATGCTTAAAATACCAACCATGGGGCACTGCTCTCCCACACAGAGTCATTCATCACAACTCAGCCTCTGCAGCTTCACTCTGATGGAATTCTATTATGTTTGAATGACTTAAAAATGTGTTGAGGGGCTGTACACACAGTAATATGTTCCCTTACATCCTTTAATAGATTTACTACATCTTTGGGTTGTCTGTCTCTTTTTTCTTTCTTCTTGAAATAATCAGGAAGCAACATAGTATGTAAATAAGTTTCTATTTTATTCAAAATAATTAGAGTAAAATGTTTAAAAATGTATAAGTAAGCAAATGAAAGAAAACCTGCAATTTACCTGCTTACATGAGTATTATATCTCCCATAGGGTATTCCTTCTCTGATGCCATCCAAGCTGCTATACTCAATTCTCCAATACACATGTTCTCTGGAATGTCTCAATTTCAGTTCTTTCCTAAAAAATATTTATCTCAAATGTCAGTTCTTTCTCCTTTCCACTCCTGCTTTCTTGAAAAAGTAACTGATGTTTTGTAGACTAGATGTCACTTCTTGCCCTTGAGTAATCTACAGTTTATAGAATCATACGACAGTTTCAGCTGAAAGAGACCTTCAAGATCGTTGAGTCCAACCCTTTATGAACTCTATCAGCACCACCCTGACCAGACTGTTCCAAATCCAAGCCCAAATCCAGCTCCCACATGGCAACATGCTCCCTTGGAACACAACATCCAACAAAACCAGTCCACTTACAGGCTACTTTTATCTCAATTTGAACTTTATCAAACAAAATGACAGACATGCAAATAGCACCAAGAAGAAATCTGTTATTGATCTTCGATCAAAACTGCATACAACTACAATAAATGACTATGGGAGTCACTGAAGATTTGGATAATTATAAATGCTGTTATCGTAATTTTAAACCACACTTAAATTTTTGGAGATGTTGTGGATTATTAGGATCTCTATACATTCATTAATAAACATTATAGACTGCTTAGACTTCAGACACCGTGTCTGTAACAGGGTTTAGCTCAACTGTCACACCTGCTCTGTTACAAATCAGTACTCTTAAATCTTTCAGCTCTAGAGCTTATCATTAAAAAAGGTCAATTACTTCCCTAAAGGCATCTAATCATTTGGTTTTGTATTTTCAGAATATTTCCAACTCTTATTGCTTGTTTTTCTATACACTTAGCAGCAGCATTTAAGTTCTTCACTAATCAGTGGTATACACATCCTTCAGCTATAGGAACTAACATGAGATGTCATTTCCATTCAAGTACAGGTTCACTGTACTGACAATGGAATTTGTGGTAGCATTTCAGTTAGGATCTACTGAAAATTCTATGGTGCCTTTGCTATTTGCTGTTTAAAACAGCATTTCTGTTTTCCATTTTTTTTTTATTCTGTTCACAAAAATCCACTCCAAACAGATCAATGCTATGTGGCCACATGGAGATAGATCTATCAGCAGGATTTCCAGGACAACATGGAAGCTTAGGTTATCAAGCAACAAATGAACAGAT
Source organism: Upupa epops (assembly GCA_013397515.1). Classification (NCBI taxonomy): domain Eukaryota; kingdom Metazoa; phylum Chordata; class Aves; order Bucerotiformes; family Upupidae; genus Upupa; species Upupa epops. The sequence goes on from VZRI01005345.1 coordinate 6,082, forward strand.
GGTCCTGTCATTCCTTATTTCAGAAAAGGTGATTCCAGTGATAACATCTGCTAATAAGCCTTTCCTGAGTATCCTTTAGAAAGTCAGCAAGCTATGGTGTTAGAAATTAAAGATCAAATTGTGTCAGGCATGCTCTTCTCAAGGTGCACTGTAGCTTTCATAAAGGTAATAGCAAAATGGATTGAATGTTCACTCCACATCAGCTTCTTTTAAAGGACAAAGTCTGTCAAGGGTACAGCACATATAGTGTATGAATTGGAAGGGGGAAGAGGGAAATACTTGCGCTATGCATATTGCTAATCATCATGGAAATGTCCCAAATTTGTTTCTTTGTGCATTTTCTCAGATATTTAAAAATATTATTAGTTTTCAGTCTAGTTTAAAATAGACTTGTCTGTTGCTAGAGTAACTTAAAATCCTTAAATAAACAGAGAAACTGGAACCCCAAAAGTCTTTGATATTTGAGGTCTATAAAAAAGAACAGTTTAGAAAATATTACCAAAAGCCACTGACATTAAAGTAGTATTTTCAAACTATTAGTTTGCATTTTAAAGGCTCTTCTCAATGTCATCTAGTGATAGGACAAGGGGCAATGGGTGCAAGCTGGAACAGAGGAGGTTCCATTTAAATATCAGAAGGAACTTCTTCACAGTGAGGGTAACGGAGCATTGGTACAGGCTGCCCAGGGGGGTAGTGGAGTCTCCTCTGGAGAACAGACCCGCCTGGATCTGTTCCTGTGCGACTCAGTCTAGGTGATCCTGCTGTGGCAGGATGATTGGACTAGATGATCTTTCAAGGTCCATTCCAATCCTTAATCATTCTATGATTCTATGATCTACCTTACCAATGATTGTTTAATAGAATTTTATTCTTTGATTAATATGATAAGTTCAGAATTTTACAGTGTTAGACAACTACCAAATGATTTACTAGGTAAGATTTTCAAAACTCCAAGTCATTAGCATAAATTTCCATGGGCCTCAGCAACTGCATACTTTGAAAACAATATAAATTATTGGGGAGTAATTACAAATATCTCGGTCTCTTTAAATATTTGACTTACAATATGCACTGAACATTACTATGAATTCAGAAATTGGAGGTTTGCTTTGTTGAGGTGTTTTGGGTTATTTCTTATCTAAATAATCCAAAACCCTACCAACTATATTCTTGATTTATTCTATCATCCAAGAGAAATGCCCTAATTTTATGTATTTTTAAATGTACAGGAGAAGTTTAAAAGTCTTTTAACAAAGTGATAGATTTACATGTTCTGCAGAGAAAGAGAAGTAAAAAAAAATTACTAGCAACAATTATCAAGTGTCTCTTGACTTCTTAACACTGTGTAGAGTAGCACGATACTCATACAGAACATTATTAATAAATGTCAGCACTAACTGCTCCTTGTTTCCAAGCTAGGGTTTCCATTTCTCCAATTTGCACCACTTGTTTCTTGATTGTGGACCAGGGATATGAGGGCACCATTGTCACTCAATGTGTGCGGCACCCCTTATAGTAAATTTTACCTGGTGACTTTTGGGAAGTTGCACTGATTCATACATGCTGTCAGATTAAAATAGATACAACTAGATCATTTCAACCAAAGCAGACCAGGAACACTGTTATAACTCTGTGCCAACACGTGCTTATCCAGTTAGATATAGATATAATAGAAGCACTTATGCATTGCTTCTATTGCTTAATTATTCTCAATATGTCAGTATTCAATTTTACTTGATTATAAATTGCTCTTATTACAGGAATGAAGAACCACTGCTGTATTTCAGTTCTTCTTGTTTGTTTTCTCCTGATTAGGATGTACTTTACAGGCTCCCCAACCTTCTGTTCTGCTTATGTTGTGCTGCAGAGAGAAGGCTGATACAAACATTTTTACTGAAACACTTGAATTACAAGGGGATTAATAACAAGCTTCATTTTATTTAGTTACCACAGCTTTTGGAGGGTGAGAAGGAAGGCTGCTGAGCTTTTTTGAGAGATACTAAAAAATAAAATAGTAATAAGTAAGTTAATAATCTGTCATTCTCTTTGTATATGATAGTGAAGTGCAGGGTGTTCACTGAGTTGTGAAATATAAACACCAGAAGATATAATAGCTAAAGAGGCTTTGTTTAAGAGCATAGTTTAACTTTTCCTTAAGTGTCTGTCATGCATTCATGTATTCAGGAAGACAAATCAAAGTATGTAACGTAGTGTGTTATAGTTACGTTACACAACAACATGAAAAAATCAAGAAGATAGAAAATAGACTGCTTTAGAATTCTGTTGAAATACTTTTCCTGAATGTTAATATATTCATGAATATATATGTAAACAGCTAGATATCATGAACTATTTATAAAGTGATAATAGTTTATATGGAAATACCATCTTGATTATATTACCATGAAAAGCAATCTGATTAATTTATTTACTTAATAACCTCTTTTGGAATTGGATGCTCCAATTACAGTCATTAGAATCCAAAACAACAGGTAAATAAAGACTAAATAAAATACACGGTCCTCTTCAGTGATTGCAAGCCCAAACTCCCACTCTATTAAATTCCTGGAATGGTGGTAGTTAGAGATGGACCATGCTAGAAAGCCTTTGAAATCCAGAAAGAGAGCAAAATCTAACAAGGCAACAAAGTAAAAAGCAAATCTCCACACATCAGGAGCATAAATTCATTCAGAAGATATAGCTGTCACAACAAATGCTCCTAAAGGTGCTCTAAAGTGCAGCTGTAATCACTCAACAGTCATTTCCATGTTGACCATAGCACTGCTGGCTACACAGATGAGTATTCCAAGTCATCTACTGAGCTCTAAAAGCAATGCCAAAGAAACCAGTATATCACAGGATCATAGAATCAGTAGAGATCAGAAGGGACCTTGAAAGATCATCTAGTCCAATCCCCCTGCCACAGTAGGACCATCTAGACCAAGTCACGATGCTTGTACATTACACATATGACCACACGCTTCACAGCCAATGCAACAGCATCAGTGTTTGGACAAATGGAAACCACAGGGTAGTTTGGAAGTTGTGTGGCCCTCCAGAAAAACATGACTACACTGTCTGTGCACTAATTTACATGAATCAAAGATGATTTTAAATTTATCTGAATATGCACAATCTGAACTTAATGAAACTGAAAACTGGAAAGTGGTATTTTCATATAACTCACAAAGACATATTTCAGAGTTCCCACAGAATGATAGAATCATTAGGAAATGGAAGGGACCTCGAAAGATCATCTAGACCAATCACCCTGACGCAGTAGGATCACCTAGACAAAGTCGCACAGGAACACATCCAGGCGGGTCTTGAACGTCTCCAGAGAAGGAGACTACACAACCCTCCTGGGCAGCCTGTTCCAATGCTCACAGCGAAGAAGTTCTTTCTGATATTTAAATGGAATCTCCAGCTTGCACTCATTACCCCTTGTCCTGTCACCAGATCACAATATCACAGTATTACAGTAATTATAAGGTTGGAAAAGACCTTAAAGATCATCCAGTCCAATCTGGACTAAATAAATCCAAATAAACCAGTACACCAACTATCCTAAATCCAAATAAACCAAGTAAACGTAACATCTAACCTCTAGATCATGCCACGCTGCACTTCATCCAGACTAACCTTGAACACCTCCAGAGATGGTGACTCAAACACCTCCATGGGCAACCCATTCCAAAACCAGATCACTCTTTCAGTGAAAAACCTTTTCCTAATGTCAAGTCTAAACATCCCCCAATGGAGCTTAAGACTACGACCCCTTGTCCTGTCTCCAGTGTCCAGGGAGAAAAGACTGACCACTGCATGACTACAACCACCTTTTTGATAGTTATAGATAGCAATAAGGTCACCCCTGAGCCTCCTCTTTCCTGGCTCCATCCTCTTGACATGCATCCCTCACATATTTATAGATATTAATGAGGTNNNGAAGAACCTCTCTTGATCTGCTAATCACCCCCCCTTCTGATACACCTCAGGATTCTGTTGGCCCTCTTAGCCACAAGAGCACATTGCTGGCTCAGTCATCCTGCTGTCCACCACAACACCCAAGTCCCTTTCTCCTACACTGCTCTCCAGCAGGTCACTCCCCAATCTATACTGGTCCCTGGGGTTGTTCTTGCCCAGATGCAAGACTCTACCCTGACCCATCTTGTACCACATTACATTTCTCTCTATCCAGCTCTCTAGAGTGTTCAGGTGTCGTTGAGTGGCAGCACAGTCTGCTGGGGTGTTGGCAACACTACTCAACTTTGTGTCATCAGCAGACATGCTGACAGTGCCCCGTAATCCCTCTTCCAAGTCATTGATGAGTAGATTGAAGAGGATTGGTCCCAGTACTGATCCTTGGGGGACTCCACTAGATCCAGGCCTCCAAATAGACTCGGTCCCATTGACCACTACTCTCTGGCTTCTATCCTGCAGCCAGTTCACAATCCAATCATCCAGTCCCCAGTGTCTCAGTTTGGCCACGAGGATGCTATGTGAAAATGGTTAAATGCTTTATTTAGTTCCCATCTTTGAGTGGATTATCAGAGACAAGCAAGGTGACCCTCCCTGTGCATGAAAAAATTTCACAGAATACTGGAGATTTTAACTGTTTTGCACAGGTAATATCCTTGATTTCCCCAAAGGACAAAAGATTAGTTCTTGATGAACATATACTAATAACATGTTATTTGCTTTGACACATTTTTACACATGTTAAAGGTCTCACAAGCTGAAAGATGTGGAAGAAATTTGTTTGTTATGTTGGAAGGAATATATTGTTGTATTATGCTTTGTCGTATGATGATGCAAAGAGATTTCAGACTTTAAAAAAGCCCAGATAAATATCTCCCAAACTTACTATTATTTTAACATGAAAAAAACCAAAGATTGGAGGCTGAAACTGGGAGTACTAAAATACCTTTCAATATATTTTCACACTTGAACTTTCTTTCAGCAGAAGCACAAGCTAACAGATTCACTAACAGGTCTGTGCTTCACTAAATCATAGCAAAGGAGTAGCAGGTCACAGTATGCACTCCAGGCCAGGTGTTCCAACTCAACAGCCAAACTTCTGATACGTTTCAAATTTTTTAGTGGGAAGTGGGAGTGTGAGGGTAGGAGTGTTCTCAAGCAGCATAAGAAATTTCAGTCAATTAAAACCCTTGTATTTCTGTAAATACCTTTCATGAAAAGGACAGAAAGGGGGCTTTATTCATATTCTGCCATCTTTGGTATACTTTTGATTAAAGACTACCAGATACCTCACTGTCTAAACCACTTACAGTTCACTACTGCTCTTGATGTTTGACAGCTACAGCAACAGACAAGAGGAGTGAGCACAGCACACACGCTTTGTTCAGCACAGGCAGGACTTTTCCGGAAAAACTGTCACCCACAGTTTCACTCAGCTGCTCCTTTGCAGTAAAAACAAATAGATTAATATTTCAACAACATTTTTTAAATAGAGCTGAAATACATATCACTCCAACCTCCTAAATAACCTGATTTTGATAGACATAAAGTAGTAACTGGAAAAGTAAATGAACAAGATGTAAGTAGCACAAACTGAAATACAAGAAATTCCATGTAAACTCAATAAATAAGAGGGGTATTTTTTATGATGAAAAACAAGGAAGGAATACCTTCTTAAACACCAAACCACAACAACTTAAATACATTCCAGGATACCTCCATATATTGACTCCCAAGAGGTAACACTACAATTCCACATCACAAGAGACAATGAATTCCACAAGTCACATTCAAAGACTCTAAAGCACACCAGGATTTTGTCTTTTTAACAGAGGGCTTCAGAGACAAATGTGCTGAAGGTCCTTGGAGAAATCTCTTTCAAAATAATTTTGGGAAATGAATCTGCTACTGAAGTGATTAGACACTCTCTAAACCTATGCTTTGTGATGCATTCTGCTACCACACTGCTGCTAACACCCAGTATACCCTAAAAATCAAAGACAATAAAGCAGTAGCTGCAAAGTTTCAATTAACAGAGATGCTCAGCCTCTGAACATCAGACTGTCATTTTTATTCTAAGTTTTGAAAAATGAAATATGCCATGCATATCAAGCTTATTGGTGATATACCTAAGTGTACAAGCGAGCACAGTTGAGTTGGAGATGGAGGTAGGGTCTGGAGTTTTACTGTTTTGGGTTTTTGGTTGGTTGGTTGGTTGGGGTTTTATGCATGAAATACAGAAAAACCTGTCACAAGACTGCTATTACCAACCCAGTGTTAAAGATATAAATGTCCTGTTTCATCCTGCTCAACTTTTTACCTTTAGGCAAGAAAATGCAACCAAGATTTTATACCTAACACTGGCTGCAAACACATCAAAACCAAATTCCTTCCAAATTTCATACAATAGAGTGTGTATGTGTAACATGAGGCAATGAGAGATCCCCAAATGATGGCACTCACATGTTTTGCAAGATAAAAGGCTAATGTTTGTCTTGTGATGCAGTGTGAAGTGTTTGTCTTCTACTTTATTTTGTGAATGCAGTTCAGTCTGATTAACGGACTGTACCTCACTGCATTGCTACTCTTACAGCACTTCATACACTCTTCCACTTGAAGTCAGAAATGTGGTAGAGCACTTAGCTGAACTGAAGTCAATACACAATAACCAGTAACAGAAATTCTCACGGGTGCAGTCCATTAATAAGAGTAACACGGCAGAACACTAAGCGTGTTGTGATTATTTCCAGTTGTGCCCAGTGATAGGACAAGGAGCACTGGGCATAAGCTGGAACACAAGAAGTTCCATTTAGAATTAAGGAAAGACAACAGAGCAAGTTCCAAAGCCCTGGCTCAGGTTGCCCAGAGGGGCTGTGGGGTTTCCTGCTCTGGAGATACTCAACCCCCCCTGGATGCAGCCCTGTGCACTGTGATCTACCCAGCCCGGCTTTGGTGGGGAGTTGGACTGGATGATCTCTTGAGGTCCCTTCCAAATTCTGTGACCCCATTGCTGTGTATTATTAGCAGATTTGAGTCACACAAAAGGTTCTTGGAAAAACAAACAGCATAAACATGGCTATTGCCTAGATACAGATTGGAAGAGAAAACAACACAGGCCACCTGCCACCAAATGTTACTGCCTTCTAAGCAGTTATGGCTGAAACTTTGAGACAGAGACATTTGATTAACTATTGTATTAACTATTTCATCAAATATTTTTTTCCCATGACTGCATCACTAGCTAAAAAGCTACCTGTAAGAAGACTTATTTTTATAAGTAGCAAGTAGATGTTCATGAGGCTTGATTCAAAGTAGTTGACATCTCAAATATCCTTACAGAGACTAAAGCTCCAATAAGAGATTTGAAAACTGTGCTGGTGGCTCTTGAATTAAGAAGTTGGAAATGGGTTTTTTAAAGACTGAAAGCTAGAAGATAGATAGAATTCAAAGGAAACACTGGAATGGGCTACCCAGGGAGGTGGTGGAGTCACCATCCCTGAAGGTGTTTAAAAGGTGAACAGCTAGAACACTTGAGGCCGTGGTTTAGGGGTTGGGGAGATGTGGGGATCAGGGCTGGACTTGGTGATCCTGAAGATCCTTTCCCACCTTGTGGATTGTATACCCTAGTAATAACATTTTGCATAAAACCCACTACAATTCAAAGAGTAAAGACTGCAGTTGGAGGTTTTAATGCCACCTAGTACCAATTAAAGAAAATATTTCTACACTTCATTCACATCAGACAAACTAGTGAGTGCTTTAGGAGTGATTTTCAAAATAAACAAAAAATATTTTAACTGTTAAAAAGAGCTAATATAATGAAATTTAACAGATCAGACTCAAGTATATTCTGTTTAAAATGTTGTCCTAGATTTAATAGTAAATTCTCACAAGAACCATCTTTAGAAAGGCAGAAATAAGACAGGACAAGAGAGCAATAGAGTGTGCCTAATTCGTTCCAATTCACACAGTACTGCATTCCTATTCACAGAGTGATACATTCAGGTTTCCAACATAAGAATCCAATCTACTTGATGTTTAGTAGAGTTGAAACAAAATCACAGCAGCAGAAAACTGACATTGTCTATTTTGCTAAATAGAGAAGTGCTTTAAAAATGTTTTTTCTTTGCTCTTAAGCAGTACTGGGCTTGATTTATCAAAATGCATCTTATGACAGTAAATCTAAACTACTCATAAGAAATACCACTGTTCAGCTGTACCTCTCTTCTGTTTGACAACTATAGTTCAGTTTGTTATACACCTGTGCCTTGGAAAACTATTATTGCTGACATGTCTTGTCTGGCCACTGATGTGTTTATTTTTTTAGGTTTGTTTCTTCTGTTTGTTGTGAATCTACAGGCTAATCAATATTCATATTGAAAAGAGAAACAAAACACAGTGGGTTACTCTGAACTGTAATAAGCTCACAGAGAGGCCCAGTTTATGTTACAATTCTGTCAATGTAATATGGCAAAGTCTTCACTAGTATAAGTGTACACTAATGAAGCATGTTTTATGAACTGAACTCAACCTGATCTCTTAGATGCTTTCCCTGGTTTATAATTGATTTTCTGGAAAATATATTCAAAACTACTATATTTCTGATCTACTATGCAAGACTGTATCACAGCCTTATTTGATACAGCAAACGAAACTGGTAAAATCGTTTTGAAGACTGTTGGTAACATGGCTTCTCTCTCAATGGGAATTTGGGTTGTTTGTGCTTAAGTGCTCTTGCACTTTCTTTATCTAATTGCTTGCCACACAGCAAATACTATGTGTTTAATAATCTTCCACCAACTCTTTATATACCCATGTAACTAAATTATTTTTATATTGACTCACTTACTCTGAAGACCAGTATAATGTAGCTCCAGCTTGCATGTTTACTACTCTTCAAAGTCATCTGATGAGTGATTTACCACCTGTCCTTTTCTGCATGTTGAATATAACAACCTGTTTTTGGTATTTAACCTACTTTGTTAACAGGTATAAGCAGTCTTTCACTATACACAAGCAGAGTACAGTACTTCTTAAAGCATAAATTTTACAATACCGATGCACCAGTCTTGTTTGTCACATGTGGTGTTATCACTGAGCAATTTACAGCTTCCTGAACTGGGTTTTAGTGTACACTGATAAAGAACTTGAAAGACAACATAATTTTGATAAATAAGATCTAAAGAAGAACAGAGATGGAATCACAAGCTCATTGTGGTATTAACTCATTCCCACAAAAGCAAAGATGTTTGTTTCAGTGACCTCAAGTCAGGATTTACACCTCCTTTTTCTGTACATGCCTATTGCAAAAGGAGATTCCCTTGTTGATGATGCAGGGGATGAACTGGGGAAGTGATATTTCTTTCTAAACACCATTTCTAGAGCTCCATATTTTTATGACAATGTTAGATTAAATATGAGGACTAAAGGAAAGCAATTCTAAGGAAATACATCACCTTATTTATTAATTTCTGATGTATTACAGCTTTCTCCTGTGCTGTGAGAAGCCAATTTATATATAACAGAAGATAAATGTTTGTCATTTAACTACGCTATCTTAATTTGCTCATTAGATAAATGTGCATTCAAACCAATTTCATTCCCAAGTAAATCCAGCATCACCCCAATGATACACCATTTACACAGCAATACACCCAGAATATCCTGCATTTAGAACACTGAGCTTGCTTGATCTTAAACTATCCTATCTTGGGTCACAGAAGTGACTGAAACACTGAAATTCACCTTGAATATTACTACATTACCGGCCCTTTTTATGACCTGACATTTTAACAGTACAATCTAAATGCTATCAGTAAGTATTAGTGAAAGTGTATCCTTGATCTGCACTTATTTTAGTTCACTAAAGGTCCCATTTGTTTTTATTGAGGTTAATGGATCTGTGAATACAGATCCATTAACCTCAGAATTTTTAAATGTTAAATCAGCAGCTTTAAATAAATGTTAACATGAGGCACCAATTACTGATACCATAATACCAACTGGAGGGCAAAGTTTGGAGCATGGACTCCTGAGAATACGTTCAGCAATCCAAACTCATTTATTAGTGAGATTAAAAGAAGAACATTATAGGACTGAATATTTTTGGCAACTACAAGCAATAAAAGCATATTTTCTTAAACGAGAAATAGAACCATGGAGTATCTAACTGAAGGCTGAAATATCTACTAGTTTTTCTGATATTTTTTTTCTTTGAAGAATAGTCTTAAATTAAAAACTGCATCCAGTGTGATGATTTGCACACTCACCCTGTGGATATTATTTCTTCCAAAATTAACATGCCACAACTAGCACTAATGAAAGAAAGTTTGTCATTCTCCCAAATGGTGATTATATAGTGTTTGAGTAATCTGACATTCGGAAATAGAGTTTATTATAGACTAGCTATTTAATATCCATGGCATTTGCTACGGGGAAATACTGCTCTTGGGGAAGTTGGTCACTAGTGAGAACAGTTAGCTGCAAGGCAGATCCTTGAATAGTAATCTAGGAACATTCCATCATAGATACTCCCTGCCCCCAGTAACAAGACAGAAGGATGTTGCCACAAAATACACACGTACTATTAGATGGGGTATTTTAGATTTAATTGCAAGGTAGTCTTTTGAAAGAGGCATGGCTTTTAGCTACTAGAAACTCAAACTTTTTTCTTTTCTTCTGGTCTCAGGTTGTGCTGAAATAGTAATAAAGCAAAATATTAATGACTTTTCCTAGAAACACATAAGGAGTCAACAAGGCTTTGTCAGATTAGGCATGTGCAACCTACTCAACTGCAGTTACACTCATAGAACCATCAAGGTCGGAAAAGAACTTCAAGCAAGAACTTGTATGAATCTCTTGTTCTCCACCAAAAACATAAACCACTAGATCATTTATTTATTATATGTGTGCAAAGGCAGCTCCTTCCAGAAGCCAGGGCAAACACTTGACGAATGTTTTGAGAGACAGTATTCATAGAATCAGAGTCATCAAGGTTGGAAAAGACCTTCAAGATCATCAAGTCCAACTGTCTGACCTAGAACCCTGAACCACTAGCTCAACTTCTGAAATACTGTATCTGCCAATTTTTTTTAACCCCTCCAGGGAGGGTGCCTCCACTCCCTCCCTGGACAGCCTGTTCCAAGGCCTCACCAATCTTTCTGGGAAGAAAATTTTTCCTAAGTTCCAATCTTAACCTCCCCTGGCACAGCTTGACTCCATTTCCTATTTTCTTTTCTCTAAACCCTACAGAGAAAAGGCCAACCCCTGCCTCACCACAACCTCCCTTCAGGTAGTTGTAGAAAGCAGTGAGGCCTCCCCTCAGCCTCCTCTTCTCCAGGCTGAACAGCCTTAGCTCCCTTAGCCTCTTCATCAGACCAGTCAGTGGGTCAGAGCCACAGCAGCAGATGCCTAGAGTACCTCCAATCCTTATGGAAGAGGACGAACACATACACTGAGAGTGTAAGAACTGACCAAGGCTACTGTATGTGGTAAGGGACTTGGAGAATCATGGTCTGTCTTTTATTGCCATAGATTGAATTTGTATTTACTATGTTTGCAAATCCTTCAAACATGCCCTGGTTTTTAAAACACTGATTTCATCCAAACTGCCCATCCAAATGAGCTGTAACATTTATTCGTCCTAACTTTATGGGATCCCTGTTCATCAACCTGCTGCAATAATGGACACTAGATTGGAAAAAAGCGCTCATTTAGAGTCTTGCCTACCAGAAATTCCAGTTACAGTAAGTTAAAACTATTGTAATTCCACCCTATTTATTATGTTGAGAAGGATTTGTCACCTCAGGGATGATGGTATCTGCAGAGCTTAGGACTAGGTTTTATTTCTATTCCCTTTTAAACAAAATAATATACATTTTCTAGAGTAAATTGAGGTACATAAAAAAAATTAGGATATACCTTAAATATTCTCTCAGACCTTCCTGAGAGTGGAATGTTAAGCTCATAACTTAACATTCAAAGACATTTAATATAACAGATATCATTTAAGATAACAGAGCAGAAGTGCTAAGGTACTTTCAGAGAAACAAGCCTAGCCAAATATTTACTACAAGCAGTTCTAGACATAAAAATGAGGGGTAAGGATAAAATGGTAACAAACAACATCTCCAGACTCTTCTATACCTATTAGCATTGTCAGCTTGACTTCTAAACCTCATGTCTCAGCATGCAGGACTATCAGCTTAGGCTGACTTCACTTTCATTCCTGAAGATCGGAAGTGCCATACTTGTACATGTTCAGATGATGAAAATATTTCCAGGAAAATTCTTGTGACAGAGACCTGTATCTGGTCTCACAGACTTATCCTGGATCACTTTGCCGTAGCTTTCATTCAGTCTGCACAGCAAGTGCCTTGTCTCAATTCAGCTTTCTACTGTTTCAGATAGCAGTCAACAGACCAGCAATATTTTGCATTATGTCATCAATCCTTCAGATTTGCTGCTTTTATTTAGTCTACAATTACCCTTTCATAGGTGCCCAATCAACTGTGGTCTCCAACAGTGAAAACTTTGGAGTTTATTATCAAACACTGTGAACTGTGGGACCAGCCTAATAAGTAAGGCCCTCAACCCACTTGACAGCATTGCACACCCTGGCACAGTAGGTTACACCAAGAAAAGTAAATTAACTAGTTTTGTGAACTTCTTCATCTACAGCACACACAACTAAACAAAACAAAAATAAAAACATGGAATAGAGACACTTGTTAAGTTAGTATGGACCATTTGAAACAAATATTGGCCAGTCTTTGTAATGAATACTATGAAAGAATGAAAACACCCATACAACGTGACCCTTTTGCACTTGAATCCCATAGAGATTGGCAGAGCAATAGTACTTTCCAAAAACATGGAATGCTTTCTGCTCAAAAAACAGGGGCCTTTTTCAGTACAGCAAAATAAACAATGGAGAAAGAAAGATTTTATGGTTTTCATTCCACTCCATGAGCTGGCTATGGAGGGGAACTCTTCCAATTGTCCCTACGTATGAAAAATGCCTGCATATTAACCTAACAGTTTCATATTGCAGGAAAGTATCCATTTAAGAAGTGTCTTCTCCTTAGGGGGGAAAAAAGGCAAATCACAACACTAATTGTTGTACTTACTAACAGCTCACTGTATCGACATTCACCGCTCGCCTCTACAGGAGCACACACCTACAAGCTGATATACACCATTACTTCCTTATGTATTCACCAGCCTCTTCAGTCTCACTAAAATCCACAGTTTCTAGTTTCATTCTAGTAGTAATAATTAATTCCACAATAAAAAAGAAAATTAATATATTTTCATCTTATTGTAGACTCATTAAGATAGGATCGTTCTCCTAAAAATCAGCAAAATCTACAATTCAACTCCGTATTTAGATTTAATTTGCAACTTGACTTATGCAGGCAGTTGGCTGACACTTCTCTTGGATGGATTCATCAAGGTGCATGGTGTGCTGTGACAGGATTCCATACCATCAATCCATATCCCTGAAAGAACATCTGTTTATTTTACAGAGCAAGGCAACAACTATCAAAGGAATGTGCAGACAGCAGGGGAAGTCTTCCAAGATTTTTTTTTCTTTCCTGTATTAAAAGAGAAAGCCAAGAAGCTGAACTTCATTATTGCTTCTAACTTACAAGCTCCACACTCAAGTGTTTTATTATACAGCTGGTTCACAATTAAAGAAAGTTGAATGAGCCAGCAGTCTTCCCAGGTGGCCAAGAGGTCAGTATGGCAAACAGAAGGGAAATCACTGTATCCCTGCATTTAGCATTAATAAGGCCACGCCTTGAATCCTGGGTTGAGTTTTGGGCCACTCAGTACAGGAAGGACATTGAGGTGCTGGAGTGTGTTCAGAGATTGGCAGTGAAGCTGGTGAAGGGTCTAGAGCACAAGTGCTCTGAGGAGTGGCTGGCTGAACGAACTGGGGTTGTTCAACCTTGAGCCTGAGGGGAGACTTTACTGCTTTCCTCAACTACCTGAAAGGAGACCGAAGTAAGATCTCTTCTCCCAAGTAACAAGCAGAAGTACAAGAAGAAACAGTGTCAAGTTGCACAAGACTGGATACTAGGACAAGTTTCTTCACCAAAAGGGTTATCAAGCAATGAAACACAGGGTATCCATGGAAGTGCTTAAGTCCCATCCCTGGACATACTTCAAGATGTGCAGATGTTTGTGCTTAAGGACATGTGCTTAACAATTACATAAGTGTCATTATGATAAATAAATAAAGAAAGAAGTCATCTACAACCATACACCATATCCTCAACTTTTCACGTGCAAGAGAACAGACCAGTTGTGTTGGGGCCTATATCCTGAATGGGGCAATACAATCAGAGTATAGTGCACAGAGAGCATGGAAAAAATAAAGTATATCCTGAAAATACTCTATATTTAGTAACCTTTTTCCAAAACAAACACTGTGACTTGTCATTCCCTTCAATACAGATTTATGACCAACACTGACATAAAATTATGGTCGATCTAGTATCTTCCCATTATGTTCCTTGAACATTCATGTAAACACCCATCTAGCACAGACTGATACCAGAGTCACTGGTGGCTGAAATCATTTGTCATCACACTATGTACGACTTGGCACACTGGAACAGTCTACATCAAGACCACAACTAACAGTAACCTGAATGTATCTGATGGCAACCCAGTGCCTGCTACACATAACAGAGAAAACACTGAAAGGATAAGGAAAAGGTTTGTCTGTAGGAAATTACTTCAATCCCCTTTGCATCTCCTTCCCAGCCCCAGAACAGAGAGTAATACTTTGGTGATAATGAACAAACTAAATAAATCAAGCCTAATATAAACCCATTTGCTCTTCAACATTATCTGTAATTAAAGTCAAACTGAAATGGGAGTATGTTCCTTCACACATCTCTCCCTTATTTTCATCCACTCCAATCAACTATAGCATAGTGCTAAAGCAACTGGGGATCTTCACGCTAATAACAGAAGTCCTAATTATATAAGATACTGTAAAATAAGTGCAGTTGCTACTTAGCCCTTTTACACTGTTTGGAAGAAACTCAGCTTCTAGAAAGAAAACAGGGAAAGATACTCTGAAGTTACCTTTTGCACTACTCAACATCACTGTTGCAGAACATTAAATATAGCTTGACTGCTTGTTAAGCAGTACCCATGGTACTTTATGTGATTAGCTGCAGAGCCAAAGGGAATGGGTTTCTCTGATACTGCTCCAGACCTTCATTCTCACAAAAGGAGTAGAATAAAGCACTGTCCTGCACAAAATTGTCACCCAGCACAACACCGCTGTTTCACTCTCTTGAAAGGGAGTGGGTGTCTGAGAAGGCTGATATCTACTCATTCAGTGAGGTGATTTTCACACTGGCTTTCAAGGAGCTATTTCTGTCTGTTGAAGCATGCTAAGCATCTGCTGCATTAAAAGAGATCTTGAGAAATACATCTGATGGCAAGCAAAAGAGGATGGAGACAGCATTCCCATACCAATAATAATAAAGACAGGACAGAGTATGAACTCTGTGCTTTCAAAGCAATGCCCTTGAACCATTTGCACTTTTAGACAGCAGTTGGGAAAGCAGCTTTTAAGTGGACTCATGTTTGGATACGATGTTTATCCAGAAAAGATTGCAGTATGATTTTCACAAGGTAAGCCTGGAGAGAATGTGGTTGAGAATGACATGTCCATGCTGAGAAATGAGTGAAAACACTGGAAATCAAAGATTTTTTTTTTATCTATCAGAAGGAACAAGATACAGATTATGGTTCCCAAACAACCTGGATAGTGAAATATTGAGTTCATTAAATTTGCAGAGGCACAAGAACAGAAAGCAACTGCAAATCCTATGACACAATTACCTGAAGAACCCATTGCCAGGTATTTATTTGCAATTCCTACATGCAAAGTACTCAGGGAATACCTGGGATGGTGGCATCAGCCATCTCAAGTACATTCAGCAGTTAGCCATTTAGTGACTGGCACAGAAACTGCTGCTGTGCTGCATGTGCCTCATTTGAGGTGACATCTTATTGTTCTTCTCAGATTATGCAGTTATCTTCAAACAAAATACAAATGACATGCAAGATATCACAGAATATCTGATATCTGATTCCTCATGAGGAGGAAATCAGAGTAATCAAATCATTAAGGTTGGATGAGACCTCCCAAGTCACCAACTGTTAACCTAACTCCACCCTGCTCCCTAGGGCCACATTTTGTAAACACCTCTAGGGATGCTGACTCCATCCCTCCCTGAACAGCCTGTTCCAATCCCTATTCACCCTGTCAGGGAAGAGATTTTTCCAAATGTCCAACCTGAACCTCCTGTGGCACAGCTTGAGGCCACTTCTGTAAGCTGATCCATGGCATTTGCAAACTCAGTCTCCCAAATTTATGATGCAGAATGCTAATGGTCACATTTGTTGCATGTGGGGAAAAAAAGGACCCAAAGTATTTAGCAGATGAAAGATTGAAAAATATTGGCAGTGCCAAAATCCACTTGGTAGAACTCCCTGGACTTTTTTACTTGTATCCCAAATAACTTTTTAAACAAAATTTGGGTTGGTTTTTGGCCTTTTTATCATTAACAATTCATGTAATCAAGCTATGTAGGCCTAGAATGTAACAGTTGTGCCTGTTCTTGATGAAGACACATAAATCCTCAGTCTTACAGGGAGTTTTCTATAGGTGAAATGAGTTTGCAGAATGTAATACACTGAGGAAAGCATGGAAAAGAAATTACAGAAGTCAGACTTTCAAATATTAAACAAGAAAATGGGAAGCTCAAAATAAATAGTCCAAGTGAACATAAAATTACAATGTAATCCCAATGGAAATGAAAAGTTTTTCAGAGCAGCTTTCTTTTTACTTGTAACATAAAATTACAAACAATGGATTTAATTTCATGTAGAGGTAATCACAAGTTTCTGATTATTTATCTAGAGTCACTACCATAACTTGCTTTGAATGTAATGCATACTGGTTCATTTGAAGGAAATTCAGCTTTCATTTTTGAGAGAGGCCAGGAAGAGAAGAAACAATTTCTGTGCTGAAAGCTTTCAAGCAAGAGATATCAGCTCAGATGGACTAAGGGACTTAGTTCAGTAAGTCACAGGCTTTTCATTACCAGATTGTGGGTACCCCAGGAAAGGCACTGTTTATACCCACTGCTTTCTCATCTCAACTTTCCACCCAACAAAGCTTGTGACAGGCCCACTTTATGATGTCCAAGAAAATGTAGCTACAGACTTCTCAAGCTCTGTGAACAGGAACAGCAAAAATCTTGAAATGGAAACTCTTGAAGGGATTTCCCCATCTCCAGCAGGTCACTTCCAGGAACTGGCTTTACCTGTCAAATACAGCCTCGCACTCTGCTGATACGAGGAACAGTTTTAAGCATATGTGGAATATGTAGGCTACCTGGACTAAGCTCATGCAACATTATAGACCATTTGTGAAACAGATGTCCCAGTAATTCCCTGTCATACATAACCTAATTCATGTCTATTGAATTCCATTTCTATAATACATGTCCTAATTATCAGTTACCCAAAGTAGGGGCACATGTGCATGTAAATATCTGTACATAGTATCACACATGATATAGAGAGACATGTTTTCTAGCTTTACTGAAGTTGGATATTTATGGATTTAGATTGGGTCGAGCCTTATTACAAAGGCATACAAGAAGTACAGTCGAATAGATATATTTTAAGTTTCTGACGACCTTGAGGGTCAGAAAGTAAGAGTCTACACTTAAATGAAAAACAAATCAGAAGAACTGTTTCTACTTTGGAAACCAATGCAAAGAGACTTACTAGAAAGTTTTTGCAACCATTTCCTTCCAGTCCATATGTAAAGCAGCCAGTCTTTTCAATTACAGACATACATCTAGTAAAACTGTTCAGCTGGGATGCTCTAACTCATAGATCTGGATGGATCTGGTAGATGTGGTACTCTGCGGCAATTTAATAGGTAATTGGTAGAAAGGATGTTCTCTACTTACTTTCTCTGACAGCGTTAAACATTTATTGACAGGATGCTTCTCTGTGCTGCTCAATGTTTGGCACTTAGGAGAAGTTCAATTAACCAACCTTTCATCTGTCTGTCCACATAAGATACAGCTTTACTTTCCTTTTGCTAATTGCTAAGACAGAGCACTTACTCACTCTGCAATACTAAAGCCTGGCCGCTCACTTGGGAACATTAAGTAGGTAGACTGCTGCACAGAGCTGGCAGAGTGAACCTGAATAACATTTCACACTACTTTCTTGTCCTCTCCCTCTGGAAGTTTTTGTCCATGCAGACGAGAGCAAGGATTGTGCCTAATTTACAGGACCCCCAGTACATCTGCACTCAGTGAGGTTAACACATCGTACTTAATCCTGAAAAGCATGTGGGCACTGTATTTCCTAGCATGAATTAGATTAAGAAACATTCATGGTTTATACAGGGATAAAAGCTTATTCAAACCTGTAAGCCAATTAAAATGTTGTCTCAGTGCTCAGAGGTTAACGTGGTTGGGAGCTTAGAAGTAGATACTTCTAGTAGAAATAATGAGTGGATAGCAGACAAAGAATCCATAAATTATCTTAATCTCTCTTTGTTTACAAATATCCAAAACCCACAGATGGTTTTGAACAGAAAGGGGGTTTAGTAGCATAATTCAGGCATACACAAAGTGATTATGAGCCAAAACTTTAATCAGAAATTTCCTCTTGGACAAGTCGCTGTATGTCTTTGTTCCTGCAGAGAGCAGATTATTCTCTGAACAGCTCCTCTTATACTTTTTTCTGTATCCTCTTGCTAAGAGCCTCAAAACACAGGTAAAACTTGTGACTTGAGTCACATTCAAGAGAAGTTAACTTTTCTCCAATGTTTTGTTTGACAAAGAAGCAGCACCAAGAGTTGTTCCAGTTTCAGGTTTACTTTAGCTGATTTACAGGGCAGACAGCAGCACCCTTACACCACCCTCATCTGAAAAATCACAGAATAAACACAATTCTTCATTTTTACTTAATGATAAAATAAAAACAGTAAAATAAAAATAAATAGAATTTACTTAAGGGTTGGCTTCAATAACTGTTCCTAGCAAGGCAGCTTTGAGTGAAAAAAATCAATCCTGTAAACTTGAACAAAATTACTTCCTGAAGTTCAGAAATCAGTGGAGAAATAGAAGAAATCCAGTATTTTTGTTATTAATGAAAATAATGCTGTCCTATTGCAATGCTTGAATTGAAAGGTTTGTAATACTTCAGGCTGCATTGGCTCCAATTGTTGCAGCTACCAGAGTTTTCAAGGCTGAGAGCTTGTTGGCCCTTGGTCAAATTAGAAATGTGATTTCACGAGCTATAGTGACTACAGGTTATCAGATTGTCTAGAATTGTCCTGAAAGACCCCAGAAGGATCCTTTCACTGTTCCCTTTAAAGGCACATAGGTAAATTACATCGGCAACCCTAACCCAGATGCAGTAAAAAGCACAAAGATGACAATGCTACGGAACATACTGCCAAAACCAACAAGAGCAGCTTTTAAAAAGCAGAAAAAAACCCTATTCATCTACCTCGAAAGAATGTGAAAAAGGTGACTTCTCACTATAAAAGTAGCATTTTTGTTTTTCTCCTCCCTCAAAGGTAATCCCCACAAAAATTAATCATTTTGTTCTATACATCATTTTGGGCTTATTCACCTATTCACTTTTTTTTTTCCATTACTGACAACAACAAATATTTCACTGTAGTACCAAGTTCAGGATATCACTTTTAGAAAGATGTAGTAAATGTGGAATAGATTCTCTCCTCCTGTAAGCACACACTCCAAACAAAGTAAGAAGTTAAAGGACAGAAAACTACTCTTTCCATTGTGGAACTTAAACTGGTAAATAAATATTATAAAAGGGCCCGAAATGTTCCTTGATCATTACCACACCTTAAAACAGATTTTTTCAAGGAAAAAAGGTACAACTTCATAGTTGCATTGAGGTTACTTTTGCTTCCCTCCAGAAAACCTGCACCAAGTCTGAACCACTGTTGCTGTTTATGGTCAGAGAAATTAAATAAAAACAAGTGAAATCCTTGAAACTTAATCTGCTGAGACATCTGGGAGTGTTCATCTTGAAAAGAAAGCTCATGGGGGACCTGACAGTAACTTTCCAATCCCTGACAGGGGCATGTCAGAAGACTGGGGAAGACTGTTCATAAGAGCAAAGAATGATAAGACAAGGACTCATGATTTGCAGCTGGAAAAAAGACTATTGAGGATGGACATGAGGGAAAAGTTCTTCAGTCTAAGCATGGTGGATCTCTGGAACAGGCTGCCTAGAGAGGTGGTAGAGGCTCCATCCATTCCAGGTCAGGCTGGATGGGGCTCTGGGCTATCTGTTCTATATAGTTCAAGACGTGCTTGCTTGTTACACAAGGGTTGGATGGAGGACTGGACCCTCTTTGGAGGGTCCTTCCAACCATGTGATTCTATGATGCTACATTTGTCACTTCTTTGGTGAGAAGGAAATGAAATGGCATCATCTGATCTCAACTGCAGAGTTCCCTACTCCAAAATGTTCTCATTTAACTTAAGTACCAGTTGCTTGAAGCAATCTTGTTATCATTATGTCTTAACAACTTGTACCTGTTTAATCATGGAGAAATAACATTGAAGTATTTGCATCTTAGCTATCAAGGTGAGTGCTATACAGCATGAACATTAATTTAGTATGAAAATATTTTATGAAAGAAGTGACATGAACTTCTTCAAAATAAAAGTTTCCTCATCATTTCCTCTTGTCATAAAAACAATTCCATTCACTTCTACAGAAAAAGTAAAAGTGAGTTCACGAGTGAGATTTTTCATTGTCTCTTGCCATTAAAATGAACCAATCCTTTTGCAATTCAGTTATCTCTTAAGCTCATGTCCCCCATATTTTATCATCGGGTTGAAAGCTACAACCTTCAACTTTTGAGATATAATTCTACATCCTAAGATTACTCTCATTTACATTTCATTTGCATTTAATGCAAGCTAAAAAAACCCGCAGTACAAGATAAAATCATTGTTAGACATGCAGTGCATCTGCTGAATTCCAGGCACCTGGAGCACAGGCAGCAAGTGGAGAACTCACCAAATACCAGTCACATATCCCCTGCCCCCACACATCCTTTTTCTTGTACAGTTAACCTCTGCTGTACCAAGCAAGAACAGTCTTAGCCCTCATGTGAAAGCCTCTCTTTTCAGAAACAGGTAGAAATAATTCTAGAATTTAACACCAGGTGTTACAGGAAAAGCAAGTCTGCAAACAAGATTTCACAACAGTGTTTACTATATCAACAGTGTTTACTATATCAACAATGCTTACAGCCACGTTATCTTTTTGTGTTTGTTAGTTAATATAGTCACCAAATTCCTATGGCATAATTCACACAATTGTTTGCCAGAGACTGTTGAACTGTGGGTAGGGTGGAGGGAATGAAATAGCACACTGAAGTATAGATTCTTCTTCTCAGAAAGACACTGCTTAGGTTGACATGAAACCAATTTTAGTGACATTAGTGCTATGGGGAGTGGAATGAATCTTCATGTGACAGCACAGTTTGCTCAATGTGTAAAACAATTCTGATTTGTCATCTCTCTGGATACAACAGGAACTGAATAATGGCTATTGTAAAGTTTTTTAATTATTTTCTTTTTTTTTCCTGAAACAAGAGGATATTCTACATACCATTTGCTCCTACTCAAGGGCTCACTGGATGTGTAGGAAAAAGGTTTGCAATAAAAAAAAAAATCCCAAATCACTGCCACTTATTTTGTTCCAATTTTCATTTACTGTCTGAAATTTTGTAATACTCACAATAATAATAAAATTGAAAGAGATATGAAGTTAACTCTTCAAAATTACACTAGCTTTCTAATTAGAGAGTGTTTGTAACTGCACTATTCCCCTTTATCTAGTATTTAGCAATCACAGATTAATAAGCTGTACAGGTTTGATTGTTTAGTTTGTTTTAAAGCAAGGCTGTATTAGGTTAATTGATTACCCACACTCATATGCTTGGTAGATTAATTTGTTCTGAGCTCTTCGAGTGAGACACATTTGAGGTTCTGGTTTTGTGATTTTCACAGCTACAGAATTACTGCAATCAGAGCTACCCAAACGGATTTTCAGCTTAGAAAAAAAAGGTATCAGAATAACCATCCGAAGCAGGCTAAGTATCCCCGAACACCAGTACAGACTTCAGCTTCTCTTGGAGCTGAATGAACACTTCATCTCAAAAGATTGCCACCTCTCACTTCAATACCTCAGTATATTCTCTGCCTGGGTGGGACAATGAATAGGAGAAACACCTATTAACCTAATCCTGCTAATTAATTAGGATCCTACCAGTTGCACAATAATAAAGCAACTCTTCATCTTTAAGATCATGCAATTCCAAACTTATTACTAACAATAATTGAGTTATGGGGAAATTAGCTTTACTTGCTCAGCTTTATTAACACAGCCAAGCATATTTCAATTTTAAAAGTCACTATCCAAAACCAGTATCAAGAAACTCAGCTGCAGAATCCAACTCTGGTGCAGAAATGTATTAGATGGATCATGATAGGAAAAAATGTATCATTAGATTAATTAGACAATTATCAGAATTCACAGCTGCTTCCTTTCACAACTGACTCAGTGGCTCTGAATTAATGAAGGATACTTTCTATACACTTTCTACAAATAGAAGTTTATAGAAACACTTGGTTCTTTGATGTTTGTCATGAAAGCTAATAGAAAAAGAACTGCACACTCAAACTAAGCTGCTATTCAAGGATGATCAAAAGGTAGTTCTTAAATCCGAGCTTCTCTAACTAATATACTGAATTCAATAACGAATTGAGAAGGCTTATGATGTTCATTGGTGCTTCTTTTTTAAAAAAAATTATTGAATACAGAATCGGGCCCAATTTGATTTTTATAGGCAGTGTATCTTTAAAATGACTGAATTCAATGAAATAGCAGTTTATACAATAGCTTAACAAAATATCTAAAACATAGTAATGAAATTGGAGAATCTGATCCTCACAGTAGAAATCAAATGTAAGCTGAACTAGGTCATCACCTACTCAGTGATCCTACTCAACCCTATCAGTTGAGTTAAAGGACAAAAACTTTCTAACCAGCAGCACGCAATTCCTTATCCAAATCATAGCTCTTGAAGTCCAGAATCATCTTTTAAAGAAATGAAATAAAACAGAATCTCTGCTATTTTAAACCCTTTAGCATAAACCTTTCATTTATCCTCCCTGGGGCAGAGGAGTTCATGGCTGGCTGAAGGTACAGTCTGCTCACCCACACAGGGGCATCCCAAGCTTCTTTCCTGGGGCAGAATAAGATCTTCTAAACATGCAGTGCCCTAATCCTGATCAAATCACCCTTCCTGAGCAATGCTGCACCTCTGCAGATCACCAGGGGTTTGCAAGGCTGCTGTTGCCACTGAACAAGGCAGCTTTTTCCTAAAGTAGAATTTTCTTTTCTCCCTTTCCACCCTAATACTGTAGTGAAGCATTAAACTGGTTGTGCATGAGGATGCCGCTTGTGTCCATCATCTGTTGCTACAAAGGAGTATAAATGACCATGGCAATGGTCCAATGAACATTCATACTGAAGAGTTTGGTATGGGAAACACAGAATATTTCAAACCAATATCCAAAGGGTAACAGGGGATTAAAAGCAGATAAGTAAACAAGAAATCAAAGCATTTTTCTACAGAAACCCGTTCAGTTAGTCCTGAAGCAAACACATAACACAAAAGCAGAAAATGAATTCTGAAGGTTTTGGCAGAACACCTTTGTTTCTGGTTTATATCTTGTTGTGGGTTAAAAGGCTTCAATTGTTCCTTTCAGTCAGTGCTTGCACTCTTCAACACACCAGCCTGCTGTTGGGAGGAACTTATCAGGCAATGAAGCAACTTTGAGGAAAAGGAAAGTTTTTATTGTTCCCACACAAAACAGAAAGGAAAAAACGCAAACAAATAAACAAATAGTGCCATTAAACACATTCTAAGAAGATGGGAGAGAACTATGTAGTGGTCTTTGGCATCAGACGGGGAACCCCTGGGGGTCATACACTGCAGACAAACAAATGACCAAGACCATCCTGAGGGACAGAGGCTCACTTCCAGGTTCTGCTGAGCTTGGCAGCTCCAAACCATCCACAGTCCCTCTTTTGCTGCCTTTTGTTGATGTTGGGCATCCTCATGGGCACCAAGTGGCATGGCCCACAGACTCCAAATATTTCAGTAGCTTCAATCAAGTTTTAATTGGAGCCTTTGTTCAAACCGAAGTAAAATTTCTTTTTCTTATTTCCTTGTATAGGGATACAATCAATCTTTCAATCAATCAATCAATCAATCAATCAATCAATCTTTCAATCTTTCAATCAGTAAAGACATCCCAGAAAAGCCCTTAAACAAACCTATTGCATAACCAGAAGTTGCCTCCTCGTGAATTTTCAAGTGATCATTAAGATATATTCCAAAATCTTCTCTTTTATTTTTCATTAGGAGGGACTGACACAAGGACACTCTTTTCTAGTGCTCAGAGAATAAACTAAACACCCAGAAAAATATATCCCAGCCCATATAATTGAATTAATGAAAGATGAACACAAGATTGACACAGATGTTGAGGAAAGTCGAGTTAACTAATAGCCTAACAAGGAAACTGAAATACATTACAGTGAGAAGACGTCACCTTGGGGGAACTCAAAAGCTATTTATTAATTTCTTTGACACAGCTCTGCTGCCAAGCAGAGCCTTTGGAAGCTCTCAGCTTTAGTCAGCATTTTACATAATCTCCTTACTTAAGGTTACAAAAACCTCTCTAGCAATTTCTGATAGCTGCTTTTAGATCTTGTACAAACAACACCACCCTCCCAGCTTTACAAATTTCTTCTCTGGGATGAATGATCCAACTTCCTTGGGCAAATCCCTGCTGAATTTTGTGGATACTCATGGAGGATAAATACAGCACATAAAAGACAAAGCAAATTTGCTTTTCCAGTCTGTAGGCAAGATTGCTCAAACACCATTAACATCAGGGACTGGGTGGGAGGAAGGGGTGAAGTGGTATGTTTCCTCAGATACTCTGAGCTTCTAAAGCCAAGACTTCATGGGACAGTTTGCAGATTATTTGGTAATGCCAGCAGAAAATAGAGAGCAATTCCATACAAATTTTATGTTATCCAGTCTGACTGAATTTTCCTCCTGAATGGGAGTATGGTGCTCAAAGAACACCACTCACAACAAAAACTAGAAAGCCCAAGGACACCTTCTGACTAATATAATTTGTACCAGTTATAGTAAGACTTTAGAATTAGCTGTCATTCTTCACATTCCTGTAAATATTTACTTTTCTACAGGTGTGCCACTTTATCCTCCAGACAGCAGAGGTCTGACAGTTACATCTCCAGAAGACAGGTCTCTTGTTCCACTCACATGCTTTTTAATCCTGAGGTTAGTGTTGGTATACCAGAAACAACTATATGCTGCATTATTTGCTGTTTTTCTGCATCTCTGGGAGTTTTTTGTAGGCAGGTGTATTAGAACACCTGTCTGTTTAGCTCAGGTAATTTGTGTCATGCAACACATTTGCTCTTTATAGGGTAGGGTTCTTTCCAATGAGGAGCCGAAGGTACAGGATGACCTCACTGGCATGGGCTTCATTTTACACCTTGCTTCAGAGCTAGCATTTTCTGCTATGAAAATCTCTCTTTGTCATAACTCCCAGTTCCCATGTGGTTTCCAATGTTCATACCATCTCACTGAATAATCATGTTGTCAGTTAGCTTCTACTCAGATTCTTTAAGGGCAACAGCCAGTTTTTCCCATCCAGGGAAAAATTTTCTCTTATGACCAGAACTCTGGCACCTAACAGTGCAAAACTTTGTGGAAAGCTATTCTCATGTCAGTCCCCTGCCACTGGAGTTCTGACGTGATGAATTCCCACCATCTCCCTTGCACTACATAGAATTATAGAATCATCAGGGATCGATAGGGACCATGAAAGATCATCTAATCCAATCCCCCTGTCACAGCAGGACACCCCAACCAGGTCCAGGCAGGTTTAAATGTCTCCAGAAAAGACTTCACAAAAGCCCCATGCAGCTCCCTGCAGAGCCCCATCACCTGGGAAGAAGTTTCAGAATCAGTCAGGGTTAGAAGGGAACACGGGATCATCCAGTTCCACCACCCCTGCCATGGGCAGGGACACCCCACCCTAGAGCAGGCTGGCCAGAGCCTCATCCAGCCTGGCCTTAAACACCTCCAGGGATGGAGACTCAACCACCTCCCTGGGCAACCCATTCCCTGGGCAACCCATTCTAGGCTCTCACCACTCTCATGGTGAAGAACTTCCTCTCACATGAAGTCTAAACCTCTCCATCTCCAGCTTTGCTCCATTCCCCCTAGTCCTGTTGCTACCTGAGATCCTAAAAAGCACCTCCCCAGCTTTTTTGTAGCCCCCTTCAGATACTGGAAGGCCACTGTACCACACACACACACAGCTTAGAAGGGTCCACAATGTGGTCTTTCAGCTTAAACCTGTTGACAAATAGAGTGAAAAATTTGACTGGTGAACAAAACAATATGATTTCTAAAAGTAACTGAGTACATGACTTGCACCGTTTTTAGTTTGAAGCTTACTTTCTCTCATCTGATGGTCCACTCTCATCGTGATGTACAATCATGAGAGATACTGCACCACTATTTTTTGGATACTGAATTACAGAGAGATATTCTAGGTGAAGTTAGAACTAGTAAATGCATATAATTGTTTTTTCTAAGAAAGCAGATAATGTAATGTTTTATTACTTAAAAGAACCTCTACTGTATTACTTTTTCATAAGTATGCTAGGTCTTGATAGAGTACTTAGAGGTATCCTTAATCTAGATGAAATATTCTATTATGGTTTGAAACAAACTGTAATAGAATATTTCTACCCCTTACTACTCACACAAAAATGTGTTAAATGTCCACTGGATGACATCTGTAGTATTTACTCTTCATTAATGCAATAAGATGTTTCAAACAAGTCCTTATAATAAGTTATACTTTACAGGCATAGATTTCGAGAATAACAGTCTTGTCATGAGAAGATAGAAGTTGATTGACACCAGTCTTTCCCACTTCACGCTTGTTTTCTTAATCTAAAAAATAGTATTTTTGGTAACCAGAGCATTATGTTCACATCTTTTCTTTTATTCAATAGGGAATGCTGCCTCTTGGTGCTGTTGAGATCTTTTCAATGCATTTCAATCCATCCCTTGCCAATGAAATTAGAAATATCAACAGCATAGACTCAAGTCCCTCTAAGTCTTCCTTAACACTATAGCAGCACTAAAGAAAATCCATTGTTCTCTATTTTAAGCATAGAACTTGCAAAAAACTGACCTCTGTCTTTGATTTCAGTGTTTCACAGTCATAGTTTCACATTCCAGTTTGTATATCAAATAATTCTAGCCACATTGATGGCAACATTACTGAATATATTACTCATAGATTATACACCTATATGCTTTACAAGGTACCCATTATTTGCTTGGTTAGGAAACTGGGGAGCAAACACAGAGATGTGAAAACCGAGGTCAGGAGCAGCACCAGTAAGAGAAACCAGATCTCCTGGGGTACAACAGGGGTTTAGGTTCAGGAGAACACACACTCTGCCCAGTCCAAAATCTTTGCCTGCTGAGCTCTCAGCCCTTCACAGTGAACCTTGGGGGGATGTAGCTGAGCAGTTCCAAGACTAGTGCTTTTATTGTAGAACTTACTTTTCCCACAGTATAACTAAGACCTAAACACTTACCCTTGCAGTGGAGCCAAAGCATTCTGACAAGGTGAGCTAAGCAAGAAGAATGAAGCCCCATTTCTATTTAGGACTTTTGCAGTGGCAGAGCTGACACCCATTTGTTTAATAACAAAGCAAAACAAACTATCTCTGAGCCAGTGAGTAAAACACTTAAATTTATAAATCCTGCAGACACCAGCAGGCTTTAGTAGCACAATCAGCATGTATGTGCAGCACAGCCACCAACCTGTAAAATGCCAAGCACAACACACAGAAAAACATCATTATTTGTCAAACAAACCTTGGATGGATAACAAGAATCCAAAATGCATGATTGCTTCTTGATTTATGCCATGGTGTTTTTTTTCTACAGTTACATTTACACAAATATCAAGTTGTTTATATAGTCCACAGTGGTTTACAAATCCCACCTCTAGGTCTATTCAATTGAATTTCCAAGATATCTGCCACAGTGCCACTTGCTTGCCAGCAGCCTGTGAGTGAGGTAATAGTACTTTCTACTCCCTGTTTTTGTGAAGGAAAATCCATACCTGTGCATTTCACAGTCATGACTGCATTTCTTGGTTTCTACACTTGCAGCTACAGGATGTTCTATGGGGCTCATGCTACTAGAACATGTGATCATCCACAGAATCAGTTCTTAAAGCAAGGACACACTCATCTGTGCACACTTGCACTCACACATATCATCTTTCTTCTTCCCTCTAAGTGCTGGCACAATTTCAGTGAAGTTCCCTGACACTCCACATGAACCAGACAGTGCTGACAGTGAATCTGTGGCAATTTTTGCCACATGTTTTGGTTTGGGTGGTGTGTTTTGGTTTAGTTTTCTGTTTGAGGCGTTGTTTGGTTTTTTTTCCCTAATGAGTCTTTGAATAAATTCTGCGAAGCTTTTCTCTGTTCTTCCACAACATACTCTTGCGTATGTAGATCAAGTCTCAATACTAAAATCATGTTCACTAATCCATTTTCTTACTCTCTTCTGGCCTACTGAACCAAAAGCACCTTCTGCTTGTAACACACTACAAAGAAAATTTACTGCAGCAACCTCCTTAACCTACAGCCAGCAGAAAATACAGCTGATAGGGATAAACAACTTGGAAGGGAGGAGGCACTGAAATAAATGCTGTGCTTCAGACATGGAATAGCAGGAAAGCAGTCACTTCTGCTGCTGAGAAAAACAAGGCATTAACTGAATAATTGGAATGTGGCAGAGGGAAGATCCAAGCTTTCAAGGAAAAGACTCTTTTAAAGTAATACAAAACAGGAAAAAAATATTTTTTAAAATGCATCTATGGATTCTGATAGAGAGAAGTTAAGGACAGATCTTTAGGTTTGTAATTTGACCACATATTTTATTTCACTACTGTCCCATCTGCTAGTACTCAAATCCCATCTGCTGATATTTTTCTTATGAAACTGATTCCTCACTCCTAGAAGTGAAAGGGTAGTATTATACAAACATTTTTTAATGCATATTTAGATCATGATCCCACTTGAAATGAAGAAGTTAAATCATTTCTACATATATTTGAGACCACTGCTAAACAAACCAGATCTAGCTTGGAATATTTTCTGGGCTTACACAACATAGCTAGTACATATCACATTAGTCAATTAATTTTCCATAACCATTTGAAAACTAAATTATGTTTTTGAGAAGAATCATATCAATTGCTTAAGCTTCACCCTAGTGAAGCGAGTTGCCTGTCTTTAATTATGAGGGATTAATTTTTCCATCTATCTTATTTTTGGCCAAGTGAAGAAATAGCCTAATCTCTCCATGCTCTTTACTACCTTGCATTTCATCCTTCATCACACTGGACACCAGTTCTTTATTACTGCTGAAGTGTTTTAGGTGGAAATTCTTCATCATTAGCTTCACATTCCCATTCTCAATATGAATTACTCTGATACTTTTTCCTTGATCGTCATCATCAGCCTAATGCATTTCTGCCAGTTACAGAAACTACCACTCCTTTGAGAATCCAGCAACAGGAATATAGCCTTCAGTCGCAACTCTCCATAGTGATCAATTCTCTCATTGTTTTCTTGTATAGGGTTGTTTTTTTTAATCTTTATCATTTTAACAGCATAGTCATACCTTTCCAAAAATCAATATTCAATTTAATCCCTTTCACTGCACATCAGGCCACATGATACAAAGAGAATTTTTCTTTTGCTCCTGAAACCCTTCTTTTCAAAACATGTTCATTCTCTAAAGTCACTTTTCTCTAATTACTTTCTTAGCCCTCAACTTTTACATTAATATTCCTCTTTGCTTGGGTGGCATTTCGTTTTAGGGTTTTTCATTTGGTTTTGTTCCTGGGTTTTTTTTGCTGAACACTTCCACATAAGATGTGCTTGCTAACAGCTGGATTGCATTCAATTCACTTCAGGAAAGAAATATAAAACTTAAAGTATCTCCAGGTACATGTTCAGGAAAAACAATAATAGCAGAGGAGGTAAACATTAGTATTTTCTAGAAGCACTCACTCACATTTACCAAGCTGCTTCTTCAAACACATTCACTATTTTACCATAATGAAACTCCTCACATGAGGAATTTTTATTTATAAAACAACAGTTACAGATGCATCTAAGACCTGACAGCTCAGAGATTGCCATCTATGACAGTCCTATGAGAAGGAATCACTCAGAGTCAAACCATCAGGCCCTGAACCTGGCAGCTGAAGTTGCTATGATCTTGGACACATGTGATGAACATTCAGCTTCAGAGAGGAGGACACGGGCAAATTAACAAATTCTGAAGTAGTAAAACTGAATCTCTTAACCATTGTAGCTGTAAAGCCTGGAAAAAAAACTGCTGCTGGAGATAAAAAAAGAACCTTATAAAATAATATCAAGTGGGATCATATAATATGTATTGATTCCAGAGTCTCTCCACCCTTACACTGAAGAACTTCTTTCTAAAATCTAGTCTAAAACTCCTCTCCTTCAGTTTCAAACTATTTCCCCTTGTTCTGTCACTAGATCCCCTTGGTCAAAGCCCTCTACAGCCCTCCTATAGGTTCCCTTCATGTATTGGAAGGCAGCTCTAAGGTCTCACTCAGAGTCTTTCCTAGGCTGAACAACTTCAGCCCCCTCAGCCTGTCCTTACAGCAAAGGTGCTCCAGCCCTTGGATTACCTCTGTGGACAAAAAAAAGCACAGAGCAATTAAAAACTCCAAGGAAGCTGAAGATCTTGAATCCCAGAAGACAGCAGGAAATATTTTAACAAAGTACATTTCTGAGTCACTCTAAGTTTGGGGCAAACCTGGATTACCAGAAAAATGCTCAACTATGCATAAAATTCACTAATTTAGCTTGAATCAGCCACATAAGTGCTAATCAGTGACAAACAGGAAGAGGTGGGATGTTTAACACTGGTCACTGGTAGACCAATCAGAAAACCACTAAAGACTGACCTATCTCTTCCTGAGGATTGCAAGGGTCAGTTACTCCACTACTTACACAGAGGAATTATGTAGGCCTGATGCACTGACAGCACCTTGAGCAAACAAGGTAAGTAGCACTTACACACAGGTTAAACTTAAGTCAGCATGTAAGAAACTAAATGCAGGCACAACAACCTGAAATCTATGTATTACACTAGTAAAATAAATACATAATACATTTCCACTCTGACAAAACTGAGAAAGGTCACTGCTCCACACTATGGCTCACTGCTCCTGTTTCTTGTTCCAGTACAACTTTATGTCAGACCATCTTGTAAAAGGGATCAATAAATTAGAATTAAACCTGCAAGCAAACAAAATAAAGCAAGAAAAGTACTAGCAAGAATAGAGTAAGACACTTCTATTTATACTTTCCTATATTTTACAATGTCATCCTCTATAATTTATATAAAAATTCTATTCTAGAAAAAGTCTATTTCGATTTGTGTCTAGATAGTGTGGTTACTAACCTCCATTACTTACTTTTCCTGTTTGAAAGATAGTGCAATAAATAACTATATAAGCAAGGGGTATTGCAAAACACTCTTAAAACAGTTGTGCCACTTCCTTCACTCCTCCCACTAAAACCCACCAACCCTATGAAAGTGCTGAAGTCCTTAAAGTGATCCTTGGCAGAGACTAATTCAAACAGTTTTGCCATCAAGACATCTGTGACACCATCTTCATACTGAAAAAGCTGAATTTTAAAATTCACAATTCTACAATTTCCTAAATTGATAGAGATGCAAAAGATATATAGTTGATGCTAATGAAAATAGTATCTATATTTTAAAAACACATCAACTGTCAATTCATGTAACAAATTGATTTACTATCCCAGGAAGCAGACAGAATATTAGCAAGATGCAAGAATCGTCCTTCTTTAAAGGCTTACACATTGTCAAGCTGTCAGTACTAGATATACAATCTTTTATAGAACAAAATGAATCTTAACATTTTTCAATAATGTTAAAAAGGATACAATTTCTTTGAATTAATTTAGAGAAATATTAAATAAAACCCAAAGCACTTACATCTTGAATTTATGCAGTAATATTTAAGGAACACAGTTTTACTGAACATCAGTTATTCTCCACGCTGTTATCTAAAACAAGTTCTACATCAGTCTAGAACTAACTCAGATGTGAGCGAATTTTAAATGAGAAAGCATGCCATGATTTCTACCTAAACTGCTTATTCAGTTTCCTGTAACACACACAAGAGTTTTGCTGGATAGATAGGTGTGCACCTAATGCTAGGTTTCAGAATCACAGAATTATTGAGGCTGGAAAAGACATCTGAGGTCTTCAGTTGCATCTTATGATCGAACATAACCCCATCAGCCAGACCAGGGCACTAAGTGCTACATCCAGTCTGTCCTTAAACACCTCCAGGGATGGAGACTCCACCACTGTCCTGGGCAGTCCATTCCAGGGTCTGATCACCCTTTCCATGAGGAAGGGCTTCCTAACATCCAACCTAACCCTCCCTTGGCACCTTCAGGCCACATTCTCCTGTCCTATTGCTAGTTACTTGGGAGAAGAGCCTGACCTCCACTTGACTACAAAGGAAAAAGAACAAGAAACTGGCACAGAAAAATAAAAAGGATATTCAATATTTTCCCAAAAAAGTACACATCAGAGATACTTCAGGCTTCACAGCCACATAATTATAATAGATACATAATGTACATTACCTTCTTTTTCAATAAAATAATTATTCCTAGACAGTTTTTTTATTATTTGTACAAGACCTCAGAGGTGGAAAAGTTGATTTAATTGCATAAAACCACATGCATTCAGTCATTTTTGTCTTGAGGTTTCCCACAAATACAAAATCCTGAAACACCACCGAATCACAGAATGATCAAGGCTGAAAAAGACCTCCAAGATGATCAAGCCCAGTCCATGACCTAACATTACCACATCAGCCAGACCAGGGCACTAAGGGCCATATCCAGTCTGTCTTCAAACACCTCCAGGGATGGTGACTCCATCATTGCCCTGGAGAGTCCATTCCAGGATCTGGTCACCCTTTCTGTGAGGAAGGTCTTCCTAACATTCAGCCTAAATTTCCCTTGGCAGCTTCAGACCGTGTCCTCTTGTCCTGTTGCTAGTTGCCTGGGAGAAGAGCTTGACCCCCACCTGGCTACAACCTACCTTTAGGTAGTTCTAGAGAGGGATAAGGCCACCCTGAGTCCCCTCCAGGCTAAGCACCCCCAGCTTCCTCAATCTCTCCTCATCAGCCTTTCCCTCCAGTCCCTTCCACAGCCTCATTGCTCCTCTGGACCTGATTCAGCCCCTTAATGTCTTTCTTGAAGTGAGGGATCCAGAACTGACCCCAGTACTTGAGGTGAGGCCTCATGCTTCCCTATACTACGTTATTCACACATGTGCCAGGACAGACATCTATTTAGGGTCTGTAGTACTCAAGAAAATTTCAGACACGTCTTCCCTTTTAGAAGCTGTAAACTTTGTCTGCCACAAGTCCATTTATTAATTTAAAAGCAGGTATTTTCCTACTGGTTCAGAAAGTGGTTTGTAGCACAGACTTCAGTTAGTTCTTTTTATACAAGCATAGATGTGATGGACTATGAGAGTCCTTTCGGAAGAAGGAATGCCAAAGTATATTGCTTTATTCATTATATTACATACTCTTCTTTTAAAAATAACCCCTTCAAATAATTATCTTGCTAGATAAGACCTTTGATTTGTTCATACTACATAATTCTGCTTTACAAGTTTGGTCAAATACACTTGTTTACCCATTAGTATTAATGTATGTAAGTGCCATGTTGCTTTTCCTAGGCTATATGCCACTAACTATTGGAAGTGCAGAATTTCTTCTCAGTGATTATATGACTCTGGTGTAAAAAGTTAAAAGGATGGACTTTGGTTCACCAGATCTATTTGTTAACAGCATTAAAATTGCCTCTAACACTGCACATTTTTATCATACTCTACGACTGCCATGATGTTCTGCAGATCAGACCTGTATGTAGAAATAGTATCTTTAATTAGACCAACAGTTGTAAATGGAAAACTAGAGAAGCATTTGGGAAACTAAGTTCTTGTGTATTTAAATAAATTCTATCTAGCATGTTACAGGTGTCTATCTGGACATCTTAGAAAAATTCTGCAGGAAAGCAACAAAATGAAGGGGAGGGAGCTGTAAGCAACAAGAACACAACCACAAGAGCTATTAGCCATGAATAGAGCAAGGTTGCCTTTAAATAGAGTCTGAGGTGGAGTCAATGCTGGAGTAAGTCAACTTACTCCTGTAAGCTTGAACTTACAGGTCACAGCCAATAAGATAACAAGTACTACAGAGAACAAACAAGTATGACAGTCTAAGCTGTATTTGCTGGCAAACTAAATTGGAGGCAACCGTAGATCTAACAGCACACAAACATAGCAGCAAACCTGGATGCCATGTGTTAAACAGCTTACAAGAATGACCCAGGTAAAACGTAACACTAACAAATATAAATTATCAGACATGAAGGACAGGAGATCTGATTGAAGCACAAGAAGTCATGAATACAGTGTTAACCTGAGGCACACAACATGGATAATTAGGTAAAGTTAGTAAAAGGAATTAAAGCTGAAAAAAAGTATTTGAAAGCTGGAGGAAGAACTACACAGGCTCATGAGACAGGGTAGTGCCGGTAAGGCAGGGCATCTTGGTGTGCAAGAAAAAGAAGAGAGCTCATCTCCTTTGTCAAGGAGGTGAAGAATGTGGAACGCATCTGAGACATTTTGGTGCAGTGTTCCTAATGAAATATATTTTCCTTGAAGGAGAAGTAAGGTCTGCTGGTACAGTAAGGTCACTTCATGCTGAACACAAGACAGATATTGTCCATTATTCATCTGTCTGACCACATAAAGTCAGATATAACTGACAACAAAGGCTCCCACAGCCTGGGTCAAGCCATTAACCACATACAGGTAAATGAAAGCAACATTTGCATGATCAACTCAACAGTCCAAAGCTTATTCCCATTAGATTTTGAAATAGGAAGTCTTGGTTCTGTAGCAAGAAAAGTAATAAAGGCTACTGCTTTTCTTTCTGTCCTGGTTGGATATTTTTCAGCAAAACTGCAAAATCTCACAGACCACCCCATAGTGAAGACATCATGGGTTCTACAAGTGCAGTCTGTGAACCAGCAAAGTCTTTTACCTCTAGGCAGCTAAATCAGAGTTTTCGAAATTCCTAGATCCATTCGATCTTAATACTCTCACACTGTTCGGTCGAAATCAAGTTACCTATTGTAGGGATGGAGTACACCAAAAAGCTTTGAGA
This sequence comes from Upupa epops, assembly GCA_013397515.1. Lineage (NCBI taxonomy): Eukaryota > Metazoa > Chordata > Aves > Bucerotiformes > Upupidae > Upupa > Upupa epops. The sequence goes on from VZRI01005345.1 coordinate 41,670, forward strand.
GACAACACCCTTGCCCAAGAATTGTTTCCTGAAGAATGAAGTTCCTTAAATACATCAACTACCACATTCATCATTTGTCACACAAGATCCTGTCAAAATAGGTTTCTAACAACAAGCACCTCATTAAAAACCTAAAACAACTAAAACCAAGTCAAAACTAGCAATCCAATGTTTTACCTGAGTGACTGCAGCTAACTACTGACACCAGCAAGTGCTTACACATTTTTGAGCAAACAGACCCTCAACTGTAAGTCAAGGAGCCACTCCCTCAGCAACTGATTTCCACAAGTTTGGAATAAGCTCAGTGTCTAGCAAGACTGCACTTGCCCTTCTTCATATGTTATCCCTGCCTGGGTATAAAAAAAAAAAACTTTTCTTGCTGCTGCAGCAGCAAACACAGTTCTCCACTGAAGACAACTGTGCATTAAATCTTATTGAAGTACAGTCTGAAACAATTAACAGTAGAGCTACATCATACTCCTTGTTCCCTTCCTTTAACATATGCGGCCATATAAACTAAAGAATTCAGCCCTCAAACCCAGTCTCCAAGGTTAATCAGAAAGTGAATGGAGCACAGTATAGATAACTGTATCCTTTTGGTGTTTGATTTCCTCCCTACGACAGTAGCAATGAGATGTTCAGCTTCTCTTTGCATCTAATGATTATACCAGGACATTCCAAGAACAGAGCAGACTACTGTTTCTCATAGCCTTATTTACTCAGCTTTTGTTTATTCAATTGGATCTAGCTGGGGAGTTTGCATTCACTGTGGCATATTTATTGACACTGGTACACAGGATACTCTAAAAGATATTAAGTGGTGAAATAAAGTAACTGCCTTCAGTGCTTAAGCATTGCTGGTTCACTCACCACAAAGACCACATTTCAAAGGCACACAGAGTACCCACACAAAAGCTCAGAGAATAAAGAGAGTAAAATCTTCAGCTGAGTGTTTTCTCATGCATTGAAGAAACTGATTTTATTCTCTGTCAGAGTAAATCAATATTTATACCAGCTAAGAAATCTGACTAATACTAGCGTTTACTGAAGAGACAACTAAATTTTAGATATCAATTTAATAAAAGTAGCACAAGACAGGCAATAAACACAGGGTAAACAAGCTGATTTCTATTTCCTTTAGGCTTCTCCAACCAAGAGACAGATTTCTAAGTGGTTGTAGGTGCTCTGTGTTCACTAGGATGTTACTGTTGAAAATGTAATTACCATTTATTGCTTTTCCCTGTTTTTCAAAACTGTTACAAGCACAAGGCAAACATGTGCAGACACAACCAGGGACAAAATGACTGACATAAAAAAGCAGGAGCTAGAAAGCAAAAGATGCAAGGTCTGGAGATTTGGACACTAATGAGAGGGCCTCAAAATATCATAGTTTTTATAATTCGTGTCATTCAAGTCCATTGCATTTAAAGATTACAGCACCATAGCCTGGATGAGAAAGTCAACTTCAGTGGAGGTACAGAAAGGTGATCAAGTCTACAGTTTGAAATACTATCTGAAGTAGTTTTCAAAATGCTACTTGTGCTGTCCCCATCCTTTGCCCACATGTCTTTCTCTGTCCTCAACTCCCCTCTCAGTGGGTGGCCACAGTTTTGTGCAATTACACTTCCACTGATTAAGTCACTGTTCTAGCATGCAGCTAAAAATCTAGAATTATTGTTCAAACGTGAAAAACACTTGAAAAAAGACTGTGAGTAGCCATGCTTCCTTTGGTACTCAAAATAGTTTTCATGTGTGCCTAGTCAGTCTAAAATACCCTTCTGATGCAACGGAAATGAAAAAAACCCTTTAGGATACACCACCATCTCATGTGTCTGTACAACTTCTCCAGCTGACAGACGCATCCTCTGTGCAGCATTCAAATCTCACATGGATCACAGCCACACAACAAGCATTACAGCTCTGAATGTTTTGGATCTGATGGAGAGCACAATCACATGAGTTCTGCTCACAGCTCCATGTGAACACATCAGCTTCCAGCCCTCAAAGTCCAGGTCCACTTAAAGGCTCTCCAAGCAAGTTAACTGGCAGCTATCCATGCAGAGTCTGAAAACAAGAATTATTATATAAACAGATCAAATCTTAATAGCCATTCTCTTGAAGAGTAAACTGAATAGCAACGCCTTCTCTAAGGTTACATATTAGACTAGTACGTTGTGTAGAGAATGCATCCTAGTCTGACATACCTTCTAACCAACATGGTGTCAGACAGGACACCCTAGGAGAGACTCCTGTTGCAGTTGATCACAGATTCTTCAAATTTAACAGAAAAACTTCTCTGGACAGTTGTTTTTAATATTAATGTTCCAGATTCGAAGCTACTCCATATTCTCAGACACTCCTATGTGACTAAAAGCTGCAAAGATTTTTCTTTCAAATGTGCATCTAAGCAGTAGAAATATGACCTCTTAAATGGTTACTAAGAGACCTTCACTGTGCTTTGAAAATTTTTCTAGTCTAAGATCCAGCAGTGTTCAAGAGAGAGTCAGGCAGAGCTTTAACCAGCCCCAGCCAGCCAAGCTCCCGCTGCCTTTCTAACACTTGCTGTACACATGGCAAAAAGAACAATAACCTGGTATTAGGAAGGTCCCCTAGGACTGGGAGAGAAAATAAGTTCTTGAAACATCTGGTGGGACATACAAATGGAAGGGTTCATGGAAATACTCACTCAGGACATTTCAACCAAATCAGTTTTCAACAGAAATGCCAAATTTTGCTTTCCTTCATGGTTGTCACTGTTTCATTTATTTTATGAATAAAATGAAATGTGTTGTTTAGTGTCCTACATCACTGTAAAGACCTGTTGATGCTGAGAACCTGAAATAATAAATTTCCAGGAGAAATTTAAGTGATTTTTAATTCAAAGCTACAATGAGAAATATCCAGATAGCGGAGGAACAGTATTTCACTTAAATGAAATAAGCAAGCCAGGAAACTAAATATCTAACGCTATCAGAGTGGATTCATTCACAGTCAAGGCCACAATTACCTGCAACATCTGAAAGAAATGTTAATGACCACTAAAAATGTCACTAGAAGAAAGCACAAAGATTTGGCTTTAAATCTTTGCTAATTACAACAGCTCTCTAGTTCATTACAGATAGGTTCCTCATTTAAAATTTACTTTCAGTATCTGTTCACTACTGACCACAAGGCTAGAGGTAAAACTTCATTTGACTTTGCATTTTTCACAAATATTGAGCATTGATTAGGCCACTCCTATTTCCTAAAGATACTATGGTGTTGATTTATAGTTTGGTGCTTCCGTCAAAAGTACAAGGTAGATTCTACCTCACCTTTCTCCTACACAGCACACATCACTATGTAGACACCATACTGACATCATCATTTTTGTGTGCTGCAGTACACCCTGCACTGTCCTCTACTATGTTTTTACTCTTGGGGGTATTGGTGGACAGTAAACTTAACATGAGTCAGCAGTGTGCCCAGGCAGCCAAGAGGGCTAATGGCATCCTGGCCTGTATCAGGAATGGTGTGGCCAGCAGGGAGAGGGAGGTTATCCTCCCCCTGTATTCGGCACTGGTTAGACCACACCTGCAGTATTGTGTTCAATTCTGGGCCCCTCAGCTTAGGAAAGATGTTGAGGTACTGGAACGAGTCCAGAGAAGAGCAACTAGAATGGTAAAGGGGCTGGAAGGTCAGCCCTACTAGGAGAGGCTGATGGAGCTGGGTCTGTTTAACCTGGTGTCTTGGTTTGGGATGACAGGTACCAATTTTTTTTTCAATTTAGAGGCCTTCAGTCAAGAGGTTTTGGAAAAAAGGAACAACAATTCTTTATTATAGCAGTACGAAACACTAACAGTATACTCAAAACAACCAACAAAAGAAGATTCCAGGGACCCCAACAGAGTCCACCTGACAGTTAGGGAGGGTGATGGCCGGGTCCTCCTGGAGCGA
>VZRI01005345.1:54703-64799 GCA_013397515.1 Upupa epops
TACTCCGTTAAACCTTGGCAAAACAATACACAAGACCATCCTTCAAATTTCCTGAGTTCAAATGACAGTCTAGATTGGTTCTGGGCTACTGCCAGCAATTCAAGCACACCAACTAGCTCTTGCTGAGAATTCAACAGGCAATGAAGCAATGTTGCTAAAAGAAAAAAAATTATTGAACACAGCCAAGAAGGAAAAAAACTCTAAATAACCAAAAAAGAAAAAACAAAACAAAAAAAACAAACAGAAAAAAAAAAACAAAACCAAACCAAAACTCAATCTGAGAGAAATGTGACAGCTAACATAGCTGGTTTTGGCTTCAGATGAGAGATCTCGGGAAAATTACACTCTAATCAGTGGGGGAATTCAGCCATCCCCTCCATTCATAGAATTCAGTAGGGCTCCAAGGCCCTCTTACATCATGATGCTTGTGGAAAAGTCCATTTTCCAGCCCTTTTGCAGATGCCAGCTTTCCCTGTCCATCTCAGTCTTGCTTCTAACTCCTCTAATCTTGAAAGTGCTTTCTGCACATTGGACCTCAGAGGAGGCAACACGACCAGCAGATCCTAGTCATGATCTTCAGGCTACAACAGCATCTCAGATGCAGGAACATCAGTCTCTTTTTGTTAAAAGTTTAAGAGATCAGTCCCATCTGCTCTTTTTAGCACAAAACTTCTGGCCAAGCAGTAGAAACCTTCAGAAGCTCACCTCAGGACCTCTGTCTCCTACTGATTTCAGCTTCTCCCAGTCTCTTGGTAGCAGAGTTGGGATACAGAATCTGTGTCAGCCCCATGTCTCTGGCCATGTGGGGCCATGCTTGTTATGGTACACAGGGCCTTCTCTCTCTCTCTTTCTCCTTCTCCCAAGTGTTTACAGCTCTAGGGGAGAGAAAGAGTTAAGAGCTCACTACCTCCTTGGCATCTTCAAAGACCAAGTGTGGTCCACTGCCACTGTTCTGGAGTCAGGAACAAGGCCACAGCAGTGACCACACTGCTGCCAGACCAGGCTCTTTCCAAGGTGGGGGCACAGTTTCACTGCCCCAGTAGGGCTACCAGGTCAGGCTCTTTTCCCTCCCCAGGGGCGGAAGGCATTCAGCTTGACAGAGCTCTCTGTCTGCCAAAAGAGAGAAGAGGGTTAGAAATCCGGAAGTCCACTCCCTTTTGTAGTTTCTGTCCAACAATCCATCCCTGGGATCAGGTCACTGTTACAGGGGGCCAATGGGACAGTAATCTCTAGTTTCAAAATAAAATTCACTTTCAGCATAAAAGCCTAAAATCAAACACCTGAAAATTTGTCAAGTTTTCAAACTACAACAGGTAGATTTAGGCTGGACATGACGAAAAAGTTCTTCAGTCTGAGGCTGATGGATCCCTGGAACAGGCTGCCTAGAGACCCCATCCCTGGAGCCATTCAAAGTCAGGCTGAATGGGACTCTGGGTAATCTGGTCTGGTGACTGATGTCCAGGATTGTTGTAGGGAGGTTGGACTAGATGACCTTTGGAGGTCCCTTCCAACCCAAAGCATTCTTTGAATCCATGATTCTTTTACTACTCCACACACTTGCAATTCAGAATCAATTAATCAATTTCTTTCCTTTATAATCACAGAATCTGCTTAAAATACTGTAGGAATGTCTTTCACTTATTGTCCTCCAAATATAGTTATTTCCTTAGCACAGAAATCTGTGCAAGAACTGGATGTACATCTTTTGCAGGTCTGAGAGATCTATGATTATGAGGAGTTCAAATGGCCAGTGCACATCTGAAATGTGGAGACATAAGGGCTGAATTGTAGTGAAAAAGTCGGGTACATAATCTACTTACATTTTAAAGTCAGCTGGTTTAACAAACGAGATGAAGACACAAAAAGCCCCATCTTTAATCTTAGCCAAAATTCCACAGGAATCCCAGTAGCAGATTACTGTCTCAGATAATGAGACAGGTGGTGTTTTGCTCTTCCCCAAACTTTCCCTGGAAAGAGCTATTGTTCTTGGGGTGTTTGCTCTTATAGAACAGAGACTTTTGTTTAGCACCAGTCAATGATGGGTACTAAGTGACAGTGTATGGTCAAAGATAGAGTTCATGTCGTATTATATTCTTTAGACAATCCCCTTATTTGTATATTAAAAACCCAAGAGTGACTTAGACCTTAGCTGTACACTTGAAGTACAATAAAAAGAGAGATACATAGAGTCAAACATTAATCCTAATTTCTCCTCAGGAAACATTTACTGTAATTTTTAAGAAGCCTAAGCTTTGCATCAAACACAACTTGGAAGTCTTCTTACTGCACACTTGAAATTACAATCCCCTCATAGAAAAGCCAGATCCAGTTTGTCAGATCACAAATGTTAATCAGAGTTTCAAAATGCATGTTCAGATTAAGAAGATCCCAGTGAAATATAAATCAAAATAAAGTAATCAATATGACAGCTCTATTATTTGCAGCATTCATTCCAATATCCAGATAAAAGTACCAGATAAAAACATCTCAAGATAATCAGCATCAATCATTAAAATCAAATTGAGCAGCTTTCAGACTGTGCACAACTTACAACTACAATTGATTAAGTGAAAACTTGAAGCAAGCGAACTCCAACCTGTGTGTCAGTGTTTAACATAGTCATTTGTCATTTCAACATACTAATCAAGCAGTATTCAATGAATGTGAAGCTCTAGAAATAGTCAGGAGAAGTTTAGAAATCATCTAGCACTTGAGAGGAAAAACCAGAGAATTTAATCTGTGCACAAGGAATCGATGTTACCACATATTTCCTAGCTAACAATTTTTTTATCTTGCAGCTCTACTCATTGTCCCTTTCTGCTTCAATTCATGGTGAAAGAAACAAACATTGAGTCTTCCAGGGATCATTCCCTCATCGATTAGGCAATGCAGGATTCAAAACACATTAATATTCACTTAAGCACCATGCATGTTGCCAGGATCTAGAAGCAGGAAAGAAGGGTCAAAGAACCTATTTCACTTGAGAGTTGAAAGAAGAGGGCAAATCACACAGCTTAGGGCAGAGTATTTAATCTCCAGACTTTAGAGAAGAGTATTTCATGTCCAGATCATGACTTGGATCTAAACTGTACCAAAAGGAAGAGTCTTTGTATTTTCTTCTCCTGTGCTGAATTCTGGTGCTGCAGAATGTGAGCAACAGGTGTTTGCTAAGTACAGCTCCAAGTACCTGGAGATATTGCATGGAGCTTTGAAACACACAAATTTGTACCTGGAATTCTACATAAAGTTACTCATAATCTAATGCTAGAGCTTAGCATGGACCTTTTTGAAGTTCCTAAAAGCCTCTCTGTTTGTCCTAATCTGTCATCACAGTTAAGTTCTTTTACCATAGAAAATCCACCAAGCAAATTTGCAACACTTGCAGCTTTACCATCACACTTTTAGGTGGGCAGATTCAACGCTCACTGCAAGTACAGATCACAAAAATCACTGCTTCATGGAATTATTGAGGCCAGAAAATAACTCTGAGCTCCTCCAGGCCAGCCTATAACCTAACATCACCACATTGGCCACACCAGGACACTAAGTGCCAGAGCTAGTCTGTCCTTAAACACCTCCATCATCACCTGGGGCAGTCCATTTCAGTGTTTGACCACCCTTTCCATGCGGGGCTTCCTAACATCCAACCTGATCCTCCCTGGCACAACTTAAAGCCCTGACATCTCATTCTGTTGCAAATTGCCTGGGAGAAAAACTGATCCCCACCTGACTACAACCTCCCTTCAGGGAGTAGTAGAAAGGCAAAAGGTCCTCCCTTAATTTTATCTTCTCCAGGCTAAACAGCCCCAGCTCCCTCAGCCCCTCCTCATCAGACTTTCACTCCAGTCCCTTGTCCAGCCTCATTGTTCCTCTGGACCCACTCCAGCCCCTCAATCTCTTTCTTGAAGTGAGGGGTCCAGAGCTGCACACGATACTTGAGGTGAGGCCTCACCAGTGCCCAGTACAGGGGATGAATCACATCCCTAGTCCTGCTGGCCAGACACCCACCCCTCGAATATTTAGAGACATTAATGCAGTCAACCCCTCAGCCACCTCTTCTCCAAGCTAAAAAGATTCAGTTCTCTCAGGTTTGACTCATAAGGGAGGTTTTCTACTTCCTTCATCATCTTTGTAGCTCTACACTGGACACCCTGCAGCAGTTCTGTGTCCTTCTTGAACTGAGGGCACAGAACTGGACACAATACTTTAGCTGTAGTCTCACTAGTGCAGAGTACAGGGGGAGAAGAACCTCTCTCCATCTGATAATCATCCTCCTTCTGACCCCACCCAGGATGCTGTTGGCCCTCTTGGCCACAAGAGCAAATCGCTGGCTCCTAGTCATCCTGCTGTCCACTAAGACCCCCAGGTCCCTTTCTCCTACACTGCTCTCCAACAGGTCAGTCTCCAACCAATGCTGGTACCTGGGGTTCTTCTTGCCCAGATGCTAGACTCTACACTTACCCTTGATGTACCTCACCACATTACTCTCTGCCCAACTCTCTAGCCTGTCCAGGACTTGCTGAATGGCAGCACAGTCTGCTGGGTGCCAGCAACACCACTCAGCTTTGTGTCATCAGCAAACTTGCTGACAGTGCACCCTAATCCCTCTTCCAAGTCATTGATGACTAGATTGAATAGGACTGGTCCCAGTACTGATCCTTGGGGGACTCCACTAGATACAGGCCTCCAACTAGACTCTGTCTCATTGACCACTACTCTCTGGCTTCTGTCCTGCAGCCAGTTCATGATCCACCTCACCACACAATCATGCAGTTAACAATTTAGCTGCGAGGAAGACATGTGAGACTGTGTCAAGTGCCTTACTGAAGTCAAGGTTTGACTACTCTTGCTGTGAAAAAATATTTTCCTAGTTTGCTTGTTCCTAGAAAGCAACACAGCCTCAAAGAAAGTTGGTACACATTCATTGTTTTAAAACTGAAAGCAACCAAAAAATAAAAGCTCAGAAGAAACCAGAATAAGTAAAATAACTTTACTTTTTCAATAGAGAACAAAATCAGCTAAATTTTCCTAAAGCTTAAACAGAACGACATGCATGAAGCCTTGTGACTGCTGCCATCAATTTGGCTTTTAGTGAGGTTTGCCCCTGTACTGCCTTGTGTTTTACTACTATAAAATAACCTGGGCTGGCTAGCAACTATGGGAACCATCTCATCTATGCTGTGAGACACAGCTTAGAGTATCCTGCCCCTCAACAAATGAGGGAAGCTGCTAATTTACATTGCTTGCACCAGCAGTTTGATGGAGCTTGTTGTATGTTCATCCCTGAGGTGTGGCAAACACTGTGATCTGATCAGTTGTTTTTCTGGTTCTGTTTTACTAATGGATTTTGAACTGTTTCCTCTGCCTGAACCAGCTTGCTCTCCTCCCTGCAGTGGCTTACGAGGCCTGAATAAAAACATTAGACATAATCATTAAACCTTAGATTACAAAACACTGTATATAACTAATTGTAGATATTTATAGTCTGAATAAACTTTGTTTGCTCATCCATGGGAAGCTTTTAATAATGCTACTTCATCTGGAAAGAAGTTAAATTAAATAACTCAATATGAGTGATATGCATATTCAGAAAAATATGGTGTTCAGAACTAACAATAATGAAAATTAGGCCTGAGGAAAACACATCTGTAATTTGTTTTATCATTGCCCCCTACCACCAAGAGAAAAACATTAAAGGCTATTTTTTACCAGCTCAGTAGTTAGTTGTTTTGGTTTTTTTTTTAGTAAATGGAAGTTTTGATAAGTTGTCCATTCCAATTTAAGTGCAAGTCCCACATCTTCCTGACAGGGAGAAGGCAGGCTGATAAGTTAAATAACCTTGACATTTCAGTCAGCTCAACTTAAAAGACACAGAAGGCATAAAGATCTTCATCACTTGGGGTGACACACACATGGTGTCTTTTTACGCAGCCATATCCACACATTTGTCTCCAATCAGTCCCTACAGTTACTGGGACACTTGATAATGATATGGGGACTGTATTGATACTGATGGCCATTGAAAAGATGGAAAAGTCTGAGACCTGCACTGAATGAGAACACTGAGCAGAATGAAAATTGGAAACAGTTTGAGTTTAGTTTGGAAGAACATCTATGGAAGACCCCCATTGCCTTCCCAGCTCCACCTGGGAGAATTAGTAAGCAGGGTTTGAACTGTGATGACAGAAGCCTGACAGTCTCCACCAGTCCATGCTCCTCCTTCTGTATCAAGAAGCAGATCAGAGCCTCATCTCCATAGCAAACAGGCAGTACTACTTCACAGGCTAAAATCTCCCAGCATAAATAGCACTGGAAATTCCAAGACTGCCTATTCACCCATGGACAGTTCAATAAACACTAAACTGGAGCCAGACAGAAATGCTGTTATGGGTAACAAAGAAAGGCTTCATACAAATCTTAAAAATCACATGTAATCGAGTTTCAGATGGAAGAACAGCAAGGTGTAAAAGGATGTTAGCAAACTTATCAAAGGGAATGCGTGGAAATTATAAAGAGAAGAAGATAACATTATGATCATTTTCCTTCTAGTAAAGTACTCCAAATGCCAAGCCATTCTCTGCCACAAGCACATCAGACAGAAGCCATCAGGCTCAAGACCCAGATGAGAAAGTCTGACAAGGAGAGGCTGATGGAGCTGGAGTTGTTTAGCCTGAAGAAGAGGAGACTCAAGGGGGACCTTCTCCCTCTCTACAACTACTTGAAAGGAGGTTGTAATCAGGTGGGTTTTGAGCTCTTCTCACAGGCAACCAGTACCAAGACAAGAGGGCAGGGCCTGAAGCTGCCAGGGGAGGGTTAGGTTGGATGTTAGGAAGCCCCTCCTCACAGAAAGGGTGATCAGACCCTGTAACAGACTGCTCCTGGCAGTGGCAGAGCCCCCATCCCTGGAGGCATTTAAAGACAGACTGGATGTGGCACTCAGTGCCATGGTCTAGCTGAATGTGGCAATGCTAGGTCCTGAGCTGGGCTTGATGATTCCAGGTGCATTCCAGCCTCAGTAATTCCGTGAGTCAGCAAGAGGGTTAGGGAAAAGGGGTACATAAGAGGACAAGTCTGATGTGGAACAATTTTACCTATACCACAGAGACTCCTCAGTAGTAGCTATCATTTTCAACTCTTTCCTATAACAACAAATCCACAACAGCAATAATAATTCTTTGATTTGATGGTTAGGCTTTGAATACACTAACACTATACTCATGGCTTCACACACAAGGTATGTTTCCTTTTTGCCTGTAACAAGATTTGGAGTTAACATCACTCTGTGCTACCCACAGCCTAGCTCTATTAGCCATGTGTTTTGTATCCACTAGATTTGGGTAGAAATTTCTTACATGAAACCCTTACCTTTTTTTGTCCCTAAAACATCGTATTAACAAACCCCCTCACAATTATCAAGCTAATGATACTTACCTGGAGTGTGTGCACAAGTGAAATGGTGAAACGTATCATCAGCACCCTTCATGTTAAGGTTGCTCTCTAAAGGCAAACCCTGCCACAGACACTCCTGCTCTCTGTGCTATTTACCACTGAACAAATTTCTGACTTCCCAAATCCACCCCTTCCTTTCATAGCTTTAAAACATGGCATATCTACAGTCTCCACACTGTACTACAAAGGGTGTCTTTAATTGTCTAGTATGTCTCACAATGTTAAGCTTAAGATCCTGTTATTCTTTGCAGGAGACTGCAAATCATGACAATTTTTAGTAGTAATATGAAATTCAAACGTTAAAAGTAGGATGTGGAAATCACAGTCATTGAGAGGAGCAGACATTTCATGCTAGCAATCAGGGCATTCTGAGCTAAGAAATTGACACTCTTTGCTCAAAGCAGCATTAGGAAAGAAAAGATCATCACAGCCCCAGAGAAACCTCCACATATTTGCAGCCAGGATATGGGAATTCAAATTACAGAAGTGATTCCAGTTTTGGTGGGTACTCATGAGACTATCAGCTTACAGACACACACCAGAAGATGCTGAGATAGTTACAGCAGCTGGAGTTTGAAAACCTATATAAAAGTTACTAGGTATGTTCTTATTAAGGTTTTCTACTTTTAAGAACACATCTACAATGGAACCCCTGTTCAACGCTTCTTTATAACTTTGTGTAACTGACAATGCCTCAAGATAATGAATATCACTAATATTTTGTGTAATAGCAGTTGTGTTTTCCTCAGAGTTAAAATTAATAGTGATATCCATTCTGTATTTATGCATAGTGACTAAAAACATAGTGCTTCATACATACTGACAGATCTGAATTATAGATCAGCTTGTCTCATTATATCTGCACTAGATCTGGGGCACTCTATCTGCTCTGACAGGTTTAGGTTCTGCTGAACAAACATTCCTCTCAACCCAATACAGGGCAAGCACTCACTGTGGGTAGCTTGAATATTATACTGGCATTATTACATTATTTCCATTTAATGTAAACCAGACCATTTTCTCTATAACCTCAGTGTTACAGTTCCATATGTCATCAAATTAATTTTTAATGACAAAAGTGAGCTGTTTTCCACCCCAAAACAAACCTTATGGGGTGAAACGTAAATGAGCTGTGTCCCTTATGATAAAAGGCAATTAGAATGAGCAGCATACACTGTTTTTTTACAAATATCTCTGTATGTACCTACACTAGGATGCCATTTTTGTTCAGAGCTGTGATTTGTTTGGGTTTTTTTTTAATATTTATTTCACAAATAAAGAACCAAAGCACAGTAATGGGACAGAGTATACAAACAAGATGTCCTTCATCTGAAAGGAAGGTAGAAGTTGTGCTCCAGAATAACATGTAAAACCTTCCCATACTCATTAAAGAATTGTATGTTCCATGAAAAAAATAGTATAGAATTAGTACAGAATAGAATCTCTGCAAAATACATGTCAGTCTTCTTACTTTGCACATTCATTTGGTTTAGGTTGCCCTGCCTCCTAAGATGAACTCTGACACTGAGTATTGTCATGGCGTACAAAGATTGGTTTGGGGTTTATTAAAGCTCCAAGAAAACAGTTCTGATTTGGGTTTACAGCTCAGCATTGATTTTATATCCTGGCAGAGTTAGAACTGCAAAAACATACTTTAGTCTTCAAACATGGCTCAAGAGTTCCTGAGCAGTCTGCATGTTCTTGTTCCAGTCTCTGCACTAGTCACAAAATAGAAAATTTGTTTGATTTCCTTCCCTCCGTTTTTTTTTCCCCACACAATGAACATTACCAGTTGCTTCCTGTTGTGCACAGATCACTATGTTATATTGGCAAAACGTGCCTTCAGCAAGGATACTAGAGAATTACTTAATACTTTTATGCACTAATCCTTGTATCACTGACTTCAAATTGGCCATGAAATACCATAATTCCAGGCATCTGGATATTGTCAGACAGTATTTTCTAATTTAACATCAATATTCAGCTCACATAATATAGTTTAACAATAGTGGAGAAGATAATCTTGAACTGCTCTTCATAAAGATGAAGACTTTTAAAGCTAGTAATAGCATTATCATTTTCTGTGCACGCTAACAGCATCTCCTTTCTTTTTACTGCTGAAGTATAGCTCCGAAGAAGTGGCAAAAGTCAGCTCAAGTAACAGATCTGATGGAGCCCAGATTTCCAAGGGGTGGTTCAACACCTGGCTGCTGGTGGGAATCACAGAATCATTACGAATTAGAAGGGACCTTGAAAGATTTAGTCCAAATCCCCTCCCACAGCGGGATCACCAGGATCACCTAGACCAGGTTGCAAAGGAACACATCCAGGTGGGTCTTATACACCTCCACAGAAGGAGATTCCACATCAGCCCTGGGCAGCCTGTTCCAATGCTCCATTACCCTCACAGCGAAGAAGTTCCTTCTGATATTTATATGAAACCTGCTAGGTTCCAGCTTGCACACATTGCCCCTTGTCCTATCACCAGATGACCTTGAGAAGAGACTGGGTCCATCCTCCTAACACCCTCCCCTCGAATATTTAGAGACATTAATACAGTCAATCCCTCAGCCACCTCTTTCCCAAGCAAAAAGGTTCAGCTCCCTCAGGCTTGCCTCATAAGGACGGTGTTCTACTTCCTTCATCA
>VZRI01005347.1:9947-147447 GCA_013397515.1 Upupa epops
GCCGGGTCCCCCCCCCCCACCGGCCCCGGGGCAGCCGTGGCCGCTCTCCCCGTGGTACCACCCGCCGTTGCCGTGGAAACCGGTGGCTGCTTCTGGCGGGGGGGGAAGGAGGGCACTGACGGGGGGCAGTCGGGCAAACTGCGCCCCAGGGCCTGACAGGACACTGTGTGTGGGGGGTCCCTGTGGGGCTCTCGCCAGTGGGGTTCGGTAGAGGACTAGCGCTGTGGGGACCCTCAGGGTCCAGCGAGACCGGGCCTTAGTATTGCAGGGGAGCCGAGGGNGCTTAGTATTGCAGGGGAGCCGAGGGCCTGTCAGGAGCTCCGTGGGGCTGGCCCGGGGGTGAGTGGATGCAGGTGGTGGTGGTGGTGGGATTGTCTGTGCCTCCCCGCTCCAGGTAAAAGCTCCGAGTGGGAGCAGGCTAGGACTTCCAGCGACCCAGTAGTGAGAGCGGCTCGGGGAGTCTAGGGAGCAGCTTGGAGAGGAGCCCTCCGAGAGGCAGAAGTGTTGTTGTTTCTAATTAATGCCTGTGTGGTCGCCTAATCTGTGTTATGGGGCTCTCGTGAGTATTGAGCAGTAAAGGTATATTTTAGGGTTCAGTTAATTAAAACTTGCTTATAAATCTGCCTAGGCTCCGTGTTGCGCTTCATGGAGCTGCTGTTGTGGCGGTAAACACAACCTGGAGAGGGACTCCTTACGAGGGACTCTGGTGACAGGACAAGGGGGGATGTTTTCAGACTGAAAGAGTGTGGATATAGATTAGATTGTAGGAAGAAATTCCTTACTGTGAGGATGCTGAGGCACGGGAATAGGTTTCCCAGGAGGTTGGATCTGCCTTGTCCTTAGAAGTATTTAAGACCAGGTTTGTTGGGGCTCTGGGAAAACTGGCTTAGTGAAAGGTGCCCATGGTAGGGAGGTTAGAACTAAATGACCTGTGAAGGTCCCTTCCGACCTAAATCATTCTATGATTTTTATGCAGTAGTTTGGCTATTCATGTAGAGCTCTGCCTCTGATCGTTTCAAGCATTCCTCATCCGGTACTGAATGTTTATTCTCCTTGTTCTGTCAGTTGCTCTAGTTGTAGTGGGGAGGGTAGGACTGATATCTGCTTTTGGCTGTCTCAGTAGAAGAGCACAGAGCCCCTCCCCAGGTCCTGAGGAAGAGTAACAGTGCTGTTCTATGCTGTAGGCCTTCCTCCCTCAAGGAGGGGATTGTACTGCTCCTCTAACTGTGCTTAGTTGTAAGGCTAAAGTCTGGAGTAGACTTAAGTTTCTGGATATGTCTACGTGCTGGGATAATGTTTTCTTGGGAGTCCCTGGAAGAAATTATAAAATTAAATCAGAAACCAATTCATATATTATAATAATTTTAACTTTTTTTCTGGGGCTATTCTCATGTATGTGTTTAGTGTCTGTTTTCTTTACATATGTGGATACATGCTCAGTGGCAACAGGGCACCTAAATACATTTTTGTAGCAAGGATGTGCCTGGCTTTTTGCAGCAGAATGGTTCAAGCAAATAACTCTATTAAAAAGGACTAATATTTCTATACAAGTATGTGCATGTTTATTTTTGGATGTTAATCCTTTTTGAGACAGATAATAAGGGCAAATGTCTTTCCCAATAAGCTAAATTGAAAGAGAATAATGTAGGAGTTGGATTCTGTATGGCTAGTGACTGACTAAACCTAGCCATGTAAATATCTGTAACCTCTAGAATTTCACGCTGCATTGCAAAGCATGGCAAGCTTTTCTCAACTGTTGGATTTTTTTTTACTTCAAGGTATACTGTGCCAACACTGCTGACACTTGGCTTCCCAGAAATAGATGTTAAATTCAAGGGCTTGAATCCTGAAATTATGTTACTATTTCTTTGTGCCTATACAAATAAACAAAACAGTAGGTAAAGTTCAGTTTGAAGAAAAATACTGTGTTCCTAGAAGATACACAGTTTGGAAAGTTGAGTCAAATTTAGAATAATATTGGTGTGAACTTCTGAAATAGGAAAACAAAGCCTTGAGTATTTTATTTTTATAAAATAATGTTCTAAATAGCAGTTTGAGTTTTGTACTTCTTTTCTATTAATAAAAACCACTCTCATTCTCTCTGAAGAACCCAGCCAAAAATGTCTGTTCCGGAGTACAGGTACCTGGGAAAACTTGCCAATCTGCAGTTGATGTTTTGAAGCAAAGCATGACATTTTTCAGGATTTTTAAGGAAAAGGTTTACTTAGTCATACAGTATTACTTACTGTTACTACAAAAACAGGTACAGATTGCCTAAAAAACCCACAGAGTATGTTTCTATCTCATTTTTCAAAAAACACTTGTGAAAGTTGTCTCTTATTTCTAGTCTTAATAATTTAATTTCTTGGCCATCGATTTGCATTGCCAAGGTAGTCTACTCTGCACTGGAAGTACTTGTCCTGATACCTAGATCTTCAGTCTCTGCATGCCATGAAGAGTAACTATGTGAAAATCCTGATATGTCTGGTGACTCTTGCTTGCTTCTGCATAGCCGGCAAATGCTGATCCCCTTAGAGATTTGATTACTCCTAATGTGTGCAAAAAAACCCAAGCAAACATAACCCCCCAGATGGTATTTAACAGTGCAGTGAGCAGAATGGTGCTTCTAATATTCTAGAACTTCTTCTTGCTGTTTCCTTACTTGAAAAACATTGGTTCAAGAGCATGCACAGAACTGTAGTTAACTATGTGTATTGGTTAAACCGCGTTGTTACAAGCTGAATAAGTAATTTATCCTTACTTCATCCTTTGCAGAGTAAGCAGGAAACAAGTAACTTTAGAACCAAAGCTCACAGGCATCTCTTCTTATAGTGGGGTTGCTGCATTTGAAAACATGTTAAGCTTTTAATAAGTAGTAATTGAAGGAGAGGGATAGGGAATTGTACATGCCCATTTGTTTGTGAGAATTATTGCTTACTACATCTGTGCAAATAACTGTTCTTAGCCCTTCTGTTCACATGCTGTTATGAACCTATGTCTGTCCTGTAACTTAAACCTCTTCCCTCTAATAGCTCCATTAAGAAATCAAGGAAGGAATTACTTTGGAAGACCAAAGCCAATCTGGTGCGGATATTTGGTGATCTAGTGGATATTTTTTCTCAAATTCAGAGCTTGTATGAATCAAGGCCAGGCCTCTGCTCATTTGCAGCAAACTTGGTCATGCAATTTAATGTGTGGGGTTTTGTGATGCCTGATAGATGAACAGAGTGAGAACATTATGATACTGAATGTTTATGGTGTTAATAGCAGAAGATAACAACTGAGTCTTTATTGTGTTGGAGTTTTTTAGACTGTTATTTATAGATCTGAAACCTACAAGATATGATGTAAAAGCCTTCAATATGAAAAATGTTACATTTCTGAGCAGACAGTGAGAAAATTGCCTTTTAGAGGTCAAAACTCCCAATGCCTCTGGCAACATGGCCTTGATGTCGTTTGACAGGGTGGAAACACAGCCCTTCATGGGATAAACAGCCAATACCTGCATGATTCATTTGGTTAGGAGGGTTCTCCCATTGTTGCTAGGCAATGTTTGCTAGGTGGAGTTCAACAACAACACCCCCTTCCATACAATAAAACCCCTAAAACCCAACCTCTGTCCTCAGAATAAGCAGTTTGTCTCATTTGTGATGCTGATTTTTTTTATTCCTTTCTTAATTAGCTTATTTCTCCTTTCTGTGGTGTTAATAGGAGCAACATCAGCTGTATCCCAATAGATTCCCTTGCCTGAGAAGCAAGTAGAAGAGGTGGGAAAGGGTTGCCACCTGGATGGTGGAAGGTTTCCTTTCTGTCTTCTTCCCTTTGTACCTTCTTAGAGCTGTCTGCTTGGAAATGCCTGGCTGTGTCGTGATGTGCAATTCTTGGAGAAGAAACATGGCAGAGACCAGCAGACATTCATTTGAAATGATTTTCCTTCATTGCATTCTGGAATGGACTTGAAAGCAGGTCTCAGAGGCAACTTGTATGTACCAGTTTGTCTTACATATTTATTTATGACAGACTTGAATCTTCAGGATGGTATTCTATCAAGTGACATACCCACTCAGTGTGATGTGTGTCTAAAAATAGGTCATTGTCAAAGGACAGGAAAGGAATTGTATAAATTTATAAACTAAACCATTGCAGTCTAGCATGATAGCATACTGTGGAGCTGAGGTACGGCTGTCTTGGAAGTTATAGCTTTCCAAGCATTATTTTTCTAATGATCTATTAAAATTGCATTTATCAAAATATGAGGGGGCTGGTGGCAGACTCTAAAGATAGCTACTGATAGTGGGTTATTTCTGCATTTTAAAAATGAAGTAAACGAAAGCAGAGGTCATCCTGAAAATGAGCAGGGTGGTCCAAACTTTGCTCTTAAGCTGAAAATATTACCGCTTAGAGATAATTAATCATGATTACATCATAAAGCAGTTACTTAATGCTGGGATTTGGGCATTTGGGTTTCTGTTTTGTGAATGATACTAGGATTTTTCTTTCTCTCTAGAGTAAGTATTGGCAGGCTAGAAAAATAAAACTACTGAGAAATGACTGTTTAAAAACAGGACATCAGGAAAGGGGTTTTTTGTTATCTTAACCTGTTGATGGATAGTAATGTGTGTGGTTTGGGCTGCAATAGCTTGTTTTTTCTGGTTATGCCAGTGTAAGCACTACTGTACAAGTAAGGCCTGGAACTGAAATCCCAAAACTTGTGTAGCTAACTGCAGTGTTGTGACTGCAAACCAATTAGAGGGACTAAAGTTTAATTAAGGATAGGCTGTGGAAGTGATTAGTAAATGAAAAAATACACCTGTGTGTAGGGTTTGAAGTTACCAGGTAAAAGGATAGGCAAGAAATAAAGGGGAAGTGTGACATCTGGTGGAAAGATGGTATTGGGAGAAAGAGAGATCCCTTAATGATAAACAGGCTTGTTGACATGAAAATGCATTATATGATGTTTGAAAACATGTACTTTACTCCTGGAGATGAAACCAGGATGAGTGACTTACCTTGAGATCCCATGATTTGTATTGTCCAAATCAGTAAAAGTGGCAATCCCATTATATTCTTAATAAATAGTAGTATTTTTTTCTTCCTAAGATACCAAAGAAAGCTGAACTGAAGTAGCTTCTCCAAACTCTTAATCTGCACTAAAAATAAGTTAATATTGTGGAGAGAGGTAAAGAAAATAAAATCTGTGGCAGCTCAATGGTGCTAACTCAGCAATCTCCCTTATGATAGCACTGAAATGTTGAAGCTGTGCTCCTGCTCAGAGATGCAGAAAGCATGAATACACAGAACATGGACTAAGAAACTGAGATAAGGGAGCTGAAAGAACTAGTTAATGAAGCTTCTTTGTGGTGAATTTTGTAAACTGACGTACAAACCACTAATGATGTCATGGGAACTTACAGTGGTGTGGAGCTGCAAACTAGAGAGTAAAAAAGAATGCTTTTGCTCACAATAAATGCTCTTCAGATGTGTCTTGCTCTAAAGTCCATGTCTTGAATCGCCACAAATATGATACAGCCTTAAGTGCCTTTTTGATGATTGTGTTGTTTTTAAGAAAAATTTATTCATGACTATTTACATGACTTAGCACCTTTTTTTTGGTCCTTGAATTCTTTATTGAGTGCACTGTAGTATGACTCCAGGTGCAAGCCCCGAATTATGAGGATTGTCTGCTGCTGCATAGCCCAGTTTGCTGGTCTGGGAGATACTGGTCTGAGTCTGATACCCTGAAGGTGCAATTTCACGAGCCCAGTATCACTGGTCTGTTCTGTTACAGCTGGGCTGGTACTGTGAGTCTATTGTGTAGAATGCAGGAATACTGTACTATTGCACCCACATGAGGGAGGAGAAACTGAGGAAGAGCTCTATAGAAGGAGAGGCGGAGAAAAGTGGAGATACAGATAGTTGGAGTTAGAACTTGCTGTCCCTTCAGCCAGTAAAGCTTGGACTCTTAGCACAAAGCTGCAGAGATCTTGCTTTTTTATCTTTATTTCCACAGTGCTACAGTATTTGTGGAAGAACAGCCTGTAGTTCTTAGAAAAATCTTTGTATTAAGGAATTTCAGGAAGCTCCTAACTCAGCTAAGAGGTGCAAGGAAAAGAAAAGAAAAATAATCTTTCAGCTCTGCCTTAAAATGTCTGATTCCTCTGAGGTTTCATTCCATATGATATTGATCGTCCCATGTCACACAGATCTTTCTATGCTATGACTTGCTGCTGAAAGATTGCTTTATCCTAACCATAGTACTAGTTCAATCACAATTCTGCTTTGTAGTTCAGGCTCATCTCCTGTGCATAACAGTCCCGTTCTCCCCACCCCAGTCATATGGGAAAGGCAAAAGGTCTTGAACTTTTCTTGTTCTTCATGCATTTTTCTTCTATTTTTGATGTTGGCATATCACTTGCCAGAACAATACATTATAAAGAGTTCTGTATTGCAATTTGCAGTGACTTTTTTCTTGCTTTGGGGGCAGACTCCATCTGCAAGTTGTTGCCTACTTGTTCAGAAGTAATGCATTTGGGGAACTGGCCAGTTCACATGGGGAAACCAGTTAGTAAATATCTGAATGCATAAATCTAGCATTTCAGTCATTTATATCAGTCTGGAATAGAGCAACATGGAAACAGGATAGATGCAGCTGGGGTGGCTGGCTTCTCAGTCAGCCAGCTGAGAGTTTAACATCAGCATGAGCAAATAACCTGTTCCTCAAGTCACCTGATTGTTAGAGACCTAAATGGGTGACATTTCTGAATTCTAGTGTTTTAGTACCATGATGAATAAAATACATTCTTTATTCCAAAGAGCAGACTGTTATGCTGTGCTATTACAACTGAAATGCAGCTTCCATTAGTTAGAATTTCTGATAATCTGAGTGGGTTTGAGTAGAAGACATATGCTGGGACATTCCAGTGCAGTTCAGTGTTAAACTTCCCAATCTACTTCGTTCTCATTAGTGTCACAGTAATTACTGCATGTTTGCTGGCATAGCCTATGTAGGCACTTGCATGCTTGTGGAACCATGTCAATTAAAATCAGGTGACTCCCAGTTACTGTACTGTTGTATGAGTGCTGGGTGTAGGCCAGGTTTCACTTTCTTCATGAAATGCTTGTTTTTACATTTTATTGGGTTAAGGGGGAAATGAGCCTCCTGTTTTCCTTTAGGAACTTAGTTATGTCAGTCAATAGCTTTCTGAAGATTTTGGTGGGTGTGTAGATAGAGGAAATGCCCCTGTTATAAAAGGGGTGGATACCCTAATTGTTTTGTAAATCTAAGTGAGAAACATAATTTTTAATGGAACCTTACTGTTTTAAGATCTTTAGACCTATCTAATAAAAAACCATCCCAAAAGTTTGAACTGATCTGAGAGCAGGACTGAGAAGTTCTGGCTCTCAGCCCTGTGCTGGTGAGGAGACAGCTCTCTGTCTTACTAAATTATAATTGGAGATAGTACTGAGCTTGTGCTACCACGAGGTGCCTTCTTCAGTGCAAATATGATACCAGTCTGAAAATATCTTAATAAATTCACTGGATGAACCGCCTTCTGTAGTATACTCCTTCTGTTATAAGCCCTTCATTTTTGCCCAGAGCAACTTCTTTAGATATCATGAAGTGAAAATAATCTTAATGTTGCTAAATGAGAAAAAAATGAAGATACTCTCTTGGAGAGAAACAAAGTAGGGAGGGGGATTGAGTAGGGGAACAGTACAGAATAATATTTGCTGCACTCTTGTGGACACCAGGAGAAAACAATCCTTTGTTTTTCTGAGTACATTTTAAAAATGTGTGTCAACATCACAGTCTGTCAGTAACCATCTTAAAGTTTGTACTATGCAGATATGATTGGCAGCCTTGGAGAAAGCTGGTAGCTTCTATCTGTGTATTGTAGTCTCTGGTGCTGATGTCTGCGGGTGTATGGGAGCTGTATTGGTGGCATATGTAGGGTGAAGAGGAGGGAAGGAAGAAGGTTCCTTGAGAACTTGTTGCAAAAAATTTCTGATGAAAGCCAAAACTTAGTGAAAGTGGGATATGAAACTTCCTTATGGAACTATACCACTGGATGCCACTGTTGCTTCATGGAATGTCATATTAAAATGGCATCAGCTGTACATATTTGAAAAATTCTGCTTTTCCTTCACTCTCATTTTCTTAGTTCTTTGTAACTTTAATCTTTGCTCATATCAAAGGAAAGGAGAAATCATGCCCCACTTATTCTCTCGAGCAACATGGTGATATGGTTGCCATATCTCGAAGTGACAGCTTGTCATAGAAGAGAAAAAGGAATGACGAAGTTTTGTCTTTTTTCTTTCTAAGGTAAAATCTTCTTGAAAAGAAGAAAGGTTCAGATGAAAGAGCAGCCGATTTTCCTTGTACCTAAATTCCTTCTCTCTGAGTCTAAATCCTGTGTTAAAACTAGATTTGGAAACAGAGCCTTTATTCCTGTTTTAATGTCATCCTAGAGAGCAGGGCAGGAGGTCACTTTTGTAAATGCCTGTTTACTTCCCTTCCCAAGTGTTGGGCATTTTGTACTTGAAAGAATGTTTTTTTGCTTGTTACAATTTCTTTTCCTTGTTGGGGGAAGCAGGGAGAATGAAGGTCACCAGGTGAGTTTTTGGTGGCTGCTGCTTGCTTTCACAGGCTCATTTGTAATCACCCAATTAGTAACTCTGGGACTTTTCTCTAAATGGCTTTTCTGCTTTTTCTGACTGAAGCAACCCCAAAAATTTAATTAAATGAAATAAGTCTTCCAAAGTTGTTAATTTTTTATCAGCTATTTTGGCTTTTGTACTGTATGTTACTTAGTTCCTCTGCTTTCCTTGGGGAAAATAAAATAAAAAAAAAAACAACAAAAAAAAAGGGCCTGAAAATCCCTGGTGTGTGCGCAGCCTGCTGGCCTGGCTGCTTCTGCACGGGAACAGGGACCACTCTGCTGTACCTGCTGAACTAGGCAAGCCCTAAATATTGTTGGTTCCGTAAAGCATCAGCCTAGTTAGTGACACTGGAAACGTGGACAAAAGGCTAACACAATGGCCTGTTTGAGAAAGACTCTGAAGGCAAAAGGCTGCACTAACCGCGTAGCCCTGAGAAAGCCTCTTCATCTCTTCATCCTCTGTCCAAGCTGGGCGGCAGGAGCAGCCAGACAGCAGGGCCTGAGCCCGGGGGCTCGGCAGCGCCATGGAAACGGCAGAGGAGCATTGCAGCCCTCCGGCTCCAGCCCCTGTGGCTCTGCTGCGGATTTAGAGGCAGCAGCACCCCCGCAACCTGTGTGGGGCTGCGGGAGGGGGAGGGTCACGTTCATGTCTGCTCTGCTGCTGCCTCACAACTGCTTCATCAGGCAAATTAAGGGAGAAGAAACAAATGTATGTACAAAGTTTATTGTCAAAGATGGGCTGGCAGCTGCGGCACAGTCCCTTACAGCCAAAACGTTGCTGTGATTCTTCACTTACTCCCCTCTCTCTGCTGGGACCTGGGCTGAAGTTTTGCCTGGATTGCATGTTCTAATCAAAGTTTTCCATCTCAGAACTGGATGCTAATACGGTGTCATTGTAGGTACTGAGGGGAAGCCTGGCAGCAGAGCTGCTGCTGCTGTTGATGCTGCATAAACTTGTGGCAGTGACCCAGATAACATTGTGACTGACACAGTAAGTTACAGTGTCAGGAGAAATAAATGTCTCCTGCAGCCCCTCAGAGAGCTCCAGCTGTGCTGTGGTACCTGCCCTTAAGCCCCATCTATCCAAGAAACTGGCCCACTGCTGATGGGCTGTGGTTCTTGCTGGGCGTTGCTCGATTCTGAACTAGTTGTATATGTGGGTTCAGAAAATACTGCAATTTTGAAATAATTACAAGCAGTGTAATTTAGTGTACTTAGAAGGGACCTCTCCAAAATGTTTGCTTGGGCTCTGCAGTGGCTCTTGAGAATTCCTGTCAGTGTGACAGCTCTCTGGAGAGCATTCTGTGTTCCCTCATCTACCACCATCTGGTTTGTTCCTGTGTCTGGCCTAGATCTGGGAGAGGGCTACTGTTTACATGGCTACAGCAGAAATAATGTAGCCAGCCATGTTTTGACCTCATTTTTGTCCTGAGGTTGGAATCACAAGCCATGCAAAAAGAAAGTTCTCTCTGTTCTTATTGGTTTGCAGTAGGAGTGGTTTAATTGCTGAGGACTAATAAGTGGTTTTGCTGTGGTTTGGTGTTGTGGGCTTGCTCAGATGGTAAAGTGGGAGGTACAGCAAGATGAAAGAGGAGACATCTAGCCTGTATCTTTGGACAACAGGCTAACTGGAATATCACTACCAGTTGTGGTTTGCAGCTGTCAGAGGAAAAATAGTTAAATGAAGTTTGAGTTTTCACTTGAAGGCCTGGGCTTTTCTATGTGGTGGAAACAGGTGAAAAGTAAGACAGAACAGAGCAGGATTCAAGTTTGTGTTTCTGTGCAGTAGTGGTGAGGTTAGCTGGCTACCTAACATAGAGAAGGGTTAAAAGAGTGTGACCAACAAATGAAATACTGTAGTTGCTGCTACCTTTCTGTTTTCAGAGTTTTTTCCTTTTAGACTGAGTGGATGCAGAAGACCACAGCTGAACACTGACCTCAGGCTTCTACCGAACTGACATGTATATATATGTGAAGGTCAGGGATGTTTTTGTGGTCTTGAGCTCCTTTTGAGTGTTCCTTAAGCGTACAGAATTCAGTTTCTACTGCATAAGGAGTCTCTTGAGGATAAGTAGTACTGATTTGTAGCTGTGACATGATTTGTTAACTGTAAACCTTAGTATATGTTTGCGCTAAACAGAAACGGCGAAGTGTGATTCTGCATCTCTTACAAGAAGTAATAGACAAAGAGTGAATGCGTTTTGAAGCAGGGGCTATGAATGTTTCTCCATGTCACAAGCTTTGTCAGGATTGTGCATATGTTTTTGTAGCCATGAATCCCCAAACAGAAACCAATTGTTTTTACCCCGTGTAAGCCTCTGTTTGCTTATCTATTTGAAAGCAGCAACTCACTTTTGCTTTATTTGCAACCTTCACAATTTAATGTTTGTGTATCTATCTATCTATCTTAAAAGTGATGTCTTTTATAGTGTAGCCACTCTACAGCCCTGTCTTTCATCCTGCTGCAGCGTGGCAAGAATGTGAGCATAATTATTTGCAGCCCCCTCTTCTATGGGGGTGATTTTTTGTAAACTTATCCCATCTCAGGGGATTTTGCATCCTCTGGCTGCAGGTATATGAAAAGAGCATTGGTACAAAATTATTTAAAGCGATTTCAACTGGTGCTAGATCTCTCTGTTTCTTAACTGTAAGTCTTTTAAAAATCTCAGAGGATATTTTTCATCAGCTCCTAGCTCATAAGCAACAGCTTCCTCTGTGATAACCCTGCAGCTACTAATTTTGTTCCTTCAAGCTTATGTTTCTGTGTTGCCAACCCAGTCATTAGACCGATTATTATTTAAGCTGATTGTGAATTCTGGTTTGGGCTCCGCTTTTGTAGCGAGTAATTAGAGAAGGCATTTTTCCCCACCAATTTGTGCTATTCATGGAAATGTTATCACTTACAGAAGGTAAAGAATAGATACTTGGAGTTTGGGGTTTGTTGTTTTAAAAAAAAATAATTGAGTAAAAGCGCATTGGAAAGGTAAAATTCCTAGCTGACTTCAAGAAACCCCCGTGTGGTGTTTTTGGTACTTAATTAGGTGTTTAGGCTTTTGATGCTTGTGTTTTACTACATTTATATCTCTGAATGATGGCTGTTTGGTTGGGTTTTTTAACTCTTAATCTTCATTGTCAAGAAGTTAAGCTCATGTTATTTCTGTCACACATAGAACAACAGTTAAGCAGTGAATGAAAACATTCCTATACCACAAATTATTTTAACACTAAAGTCTACAGGTGAATATGTGGGATCAGGGTAGCACTTAGAGGCAAGACTATCATTAAGAAATAATATTTTAGAGAAAATGTAGTCATAAATGTCTATCTCTTAAAGAACTAATGTTGTTGGACAGCTTTCAAAGACACAAATACTTCATTCAGTGAGCGTGTTCTGGGAGCTGGAGCAAAGGTAATAACTGAAGGGCAAAGGGAGCAAGTGGCAGACTGGTCATTAATTCTAATTTGCTTTTAGAATATAGCTGTGAAGAAGTTGGGGTTTGGTTTCCTTTTTTTTTTGTGATGATTTTGTTTTTCTGCTCAACAAATTTCTAAGGGTAAAGACTTAATGAAATTGCCAGTTTCCATGCAGGTCTGAAATCATGTACTAGAGGAAAGGTGGTTGCAGGGACAGAAGAGCAATTCCTGGTAACCCGCATAGCTGCTGCGGGTTACAGGTGCCTCTGAACATGAAAGTGTCTAGATTTCATTGCAAACACCCTGATAGTGCTGCAAAATTTGCACTAGTTTTATGCTTTCTGTGCTAGTGCCTTTTTCTGCTTCAGCTTTTCCTGTACCCCACTATTTTTCTTACAGTTGGAATGAGAGTGAGTTGTAACTGTGAGAGCAGCACAGAAATGTAGGCAGTGCTTTGAGAAAGGTAGTAAAGATTTATCACATCTATTTCTACTGAATATTTTGTCAATCAAACTTATTTATTAGAAGGGGTGTTGAGTGCACAAAACATACTACAGTTCTATCTACATTATTTTTAGAAAGTAAAAAATCTTATAAAATGAAAGTAAATTGCCTTCCTGTAATTTCTAATTTCACCTGAAATATTTAATGGTCTGAGATAATAGAGGATGCAGAAGGGCCAAGTATTGCCCCAAATAGTATCAGCACTGCAGCTCTGTGAAGTGCGCGCTTTGAATTGGTAAAAAAGGAGTTGTATTAATTATAAGGCATGCCACATTACACATGAACACCATTTAAAAAGTCAGCCTTTAAATCTTAAAACACTTCCAGTTCCTACTACCCTCATTATTAACATTCATATTCTACATTAGTGCTGCTGGCAAGAGGTGAAAGCCATCTAGGGTGAAAGAAATTAGTTTCATTTTTCAGTAATTATGGGGAAAACTGTTCACAGGCTTTAGTCACCCTCTCAAGTTATTCTAGTGCTGCTGGTTAAAAAGATCCTGATCTATGGTGTTTTGCTAATGATCAACAGTTTTAGAAATGACATTTTCCAGCAGCACAGCCTCTATTATTGGGACAATTTTTTTCCCTCTTGGGCAGCTGCCAGATCTTTCAAAACCGCTGGGAAAGCTTATGAAGGGTAAGGTTCTTTTTATTTTTTTCTTTTTAAACTTGATATCGCTATTGCATGAGATGCAAACTAATGTTTCCAGCTTTCAAATAAAAAGTTAACCTTCTCACAGTCTATGGCTGTTAGTATCACAACTGGTAAAAGAAAAGATTGTGGAGGGTGTGGCAAAAAATAAGCGGAAGTGACAGGACAGCATGCTGAGGTGGTAGCTAACTTCTCAGGTGATGTTTGGTTGGGGTGAATAAGCTATATGAATTTGCCTGGTGCATTTTCTTGATGTTATTTTGGATGGGCCTTTTGTTTCATCAAGCTGAATGACAGAAGATTAAAGGGATGCAGTAGGAAGATCTGGTAATGCATTCTGAGAGATGCATCCTTGACTATCGAGTGTATACCTTCCCCTGAGAATGATGAGAGCTTGGTTTGTTCTTTCTCACCATTTATGTGGTACTGGCAAATATTAGTGGTCAAACAGAGCTGACTACTAGGTGACTTTCCACTAGTGTGTACCATGTCACTGTTGTGGTTAATTGCCAGCACTTTTAATCATGAACTGTTGACTCTTAGGAAATCCATAACTTCTGTTGAAGTTATTAAAAATGCCAAGAAACTTCCCATACATCTGTTTATAGTGCCTTGAAAAGGATTACTGACAGTTCAAGGCTAAGCAATAGCTCAAATCCTTAATTGTGTGACCATTACTTACAATAAACTGATTGTTCTAGTGTCCTTGCACCATCTGTGACTATTTGCAAAACTTCTCTGTTTTACTGACATCTGTGTGACGGGCTGTGTGGTGTGTAAGGACTGCTCTACTTGGAGGCTGTGGTGCAGGGCAGTGGCACTTCTTCTTTAGAGTGATATTCTGCCCACAAAGAAGTAGTTTCTTTCTGGGATGGCTTTTGTCTCGGTGCCCTTAGATAGGTTTGAGACTGCTGATCTCAGACAAACTTCATAGTGACAATTTTTATTTGTGGTGATCTAAGTGAACAGCTTACTTTTTATTACATTATCATTTGTACTTCAAAAGGTCATGGCTGTAGAAACTTGACTTTTGAGATGGTTTGTTATTCTGATCAAGAGTTACTTAAGTTTCTTGGACTTAGTATCACACTTCTAAAGGAAGACAATAGCATCTTTCATTCACTTTTTTTTTCCCGTAAAAAACATGCTGTATTAAAAAATAAACCTGTTATCCAAGACAATTAATTTAAGTATCCACAGCAAGGAGTGTCAAATACCTTTGGTTAAGGATCTTAATTAGATCTTAAATTCTTTTTTCCTACATGATACCTTATCTTAGCCAAAACTGGAACATGGGAGTCTGAAGATATTAAAAGTGCAGCAAGATATCTTGCGTGAATACTTTATACCTTTCTGTCACCAGATCACCTACGTAGTAAAATATCTTTAGCCCTAAACACACTACAGCCAGGCAGTTAGGATGCAAGAGAAATATGCTGGGACAAGCAACTTCCAATAGAACATCAGAATTGTACCACTGAGTATGAAACCTTGCCTGTGGCTCTAAGCTATATAGAATGCTTCAAAACAGAATGAAAGGGAAAACCATTCTCTAAGCAGAAAGGTAGCTTTGAATATAGAGCTGATATGTGTGGATCTCTGCCTCTTCTCCATTTGATACTTTGATTGAATTTCCCTTTGTCTTGACTGGCTGTGCTACACTGCTGTTAGCTTTTTCAGCTCTTTGGAGCAGAAAAAACCTAACCCAACTGGTATTGGTGAACGCTGCAGCTGATCAAATGCTATATCCACCACTGTTTAGTTTTATTATGGTAAATTTTATAAGGTATCACACTATCATAGTACGGTAAAAGGTACAATGTCCTTTTAATTCTAATTCTAGTTTAGAAGCTGACTTTGATCCAAGCGGATGCTTATTTTGAGGTGTGTTTGGTAAAAGCTTTAAAAAACTATAAAACAGCCACATACTGAGCTAATTTGCATATTTAAGGTAACAACAAGACGTTTACATTGCCTGTGTCTAGATCCCTTTCTTAAAGAAATAGTGCTCTTCTGGCACTGCTTGTATATTTGGATGGAGTGTACAACTGTCTTTAATACAGGTAAAGACCATGGTGGGTACACAAGACTGACCTCGTTTGTGTGACTTTGAGGCTTTGGTTATGCATTTAGCCTTTCGGATCTTCCATTCTTGCCTGTGCTTTGAGTGCTAGTCTCCTGGACTAGGAGGTAGAATTTCAAGTTGATGTTCCTCAGAATGTGTAAGTGGGACTGGGAAGATGGCAAATGGATGCTCATTTATAGATACGCAAATATCTGTGATTAGTAATCACAAACAAGCTGTAAGGGGGAGAAACTGAATGTAATGGGGGAGGTTCTAAGATGATTCAGGTGACCTAACAGACCAATAATCCAGTCAGTTCTAAAATGTCTTTACCATGAAGTCTGAAAGCCTGAACTGATCTTGCAGTGTTGCTTGACTGGACTGGGAAAGACTAAGGAAGAGATTCTTACAGGAATTGTAAGGGTAATGCAAAGGAGAAACTGGAAGTCAGGAACAGATGATGACAAATGAATGAAGCCCCATGTGTGTGCAATTATAACTTGGAACATAAAATTTGGAAGCGCTCTTGCTGAAGGCAAAAGTGTTGTGGAGCTTTTACCAAAGTAGGGACACTTGCGGAAGGACTATGAAGATGTAAGTGGTGCAGAAGCCATAAAAAGAAGCACAAATGCTTAGGCTACATCTTCTGTAGGTGAAATGACTGCATATAAAGCCATTCTACCCAGGACCTCCTCATCTTGAGGGACTACTTATTGGGGGAAGGTATCTATTGCGATCTGTAATGTACTTTTGGCTACCTGACTTGAAATTGGTAGCTGTAGCTGCTGTAGCCTACCTTCACTTACCATCAACCACATAAAGTAACCCATGTAGTGTTTTGTGATCTTGCTGGATAAGGGGAATGATGTAGAACATTTAAAAAAATGTAAGTGAGGAGCAAAATTCTTTAGGTTTTTAATCTTAGTGAGTTCTCACTTGATTTAGTCAAAACCTTCCCAGATTCCAGTTACCAGAGAGACTTAACTCTGAAAATGTGAAGACTTGAGGGTCTGCCTGATTCGCGAGAGGGATCAGTATTGGCCTAATGGGACCTTAGTTGAAACTTTAATTACAAGTTGATAGTAAAAAGCACTGTTTAAGAGGGGGGAAAAAAATCCCCTTATCAAATTTTGTTGCTAGTCTAGTCAGGCTAAAAATTCTGCTTAATCTTTATGATTAGCAAGAGTTCTTCATTTCTGTGAGATTTATAGTGGTGTTAAATAAATTATGAATTATTAGGAGGCAGTAAATTAAAGGAGATTTAATCAAGATATCCAGAATATTGTGACATATTTAAATCCCATAATATTTAAAAAAACCATTTTTGAGGGAGTAAAGATATTTTATATACAATTAGAGGCAGTATGATTAATAACCTTGGGCTCAGATTCGACAGCTTCCTTTGGGACTGGAGCTTTTTTCTGTCTCTGGAACCAAATATATTCCTTAATTAC
The DNA here is from genome assembly GCA_013397515.1 of Upupa epops. Classification (NCBI taxonomy): domain Eukaryota; kingdom Metazoa; phylum Chordata; class Aves; order Bucerotiformes; family Upupidae; genus Upupa; species Upupa epops. The sequence continues at coordinate 26,700 of VZRI01005347.1, forward strand.
CAATCAAACAGTCAATGAAGGCAGAACTGAAGTGCAAAAGTATATACTTGAATTTGCATTAGCATTTCTTCCACGGATTTGGATTAGTGAAGCTGACTGTATCTGTAGCTTTTAATCACTTTCAAGAAGAATGTGAAACCATGTTATGAGCTTAAGTTTTAGAAAATTGGCGGATCTGTCTATTTAACATGACCTATTAATGCTAAACCTGCAAAAGGTAGGTGTAGTCCAAATGCAGATGTGTTTAAAAAGTGCTGGCAAGATTCAGACCATCTGAAACCAGAAGTTCTCTGCAGTCCTATTTGTTTATGGATGTTTTAGGACAGATAGATTACAATATTTAAGAAACAAACACATCTGGTTTGAAATCATTCTGATTGCAGATGATCTGTGAGGCTACACCATAGAATCTGAATCTGAGAAAAGTGGAGTAAAGTACTTCCCAGACTTGAACACCCACAGGTTGCTACAAAGTCAGTGAGTAGACAAACCTTAAGCAAAAAGCCATGGCAATACTACCTTTGCACTGCAAAAGTTAAATAGAGGAATCTATGTCTCCAGAGCTGTTTGGGTTGGGATGGTCAAGATTTTGGAAGGTGTTGGTCCAAGGTGCTTTGCTTGTCAGATATATCTGCAAGGAAACCGATTCCAGAGTTGAAGCAATGGCATGGGAAAGCGTGTTCGAAGCCAGTCTTTATGGTAATTCTGTGTTTTACTTATTTCTCATTGTTTAAAATGAGAATGGTGGGTACTGTTTGTGACCTCGCTCTGCAATGCTACTGTGCGGAAAGAACTGAAATTGCATCTTCTGTGGGAAGGGGCAAGGGTTCAGCTAATTTGTCACTGAACTAAATTAATAAAGGTTCTTTAACTTAATCAGAATGTTCAGATGTCAGTGAAAACTAATAGATTTGGAAACTTGTTTGTCCATTGTCAAGCATGTACCAGCTCTGGCGTGTGTCAAATTTATCTGGTGGTGTTTTGCTAATCAAAGATGAGAATTTGATTTAATTTTTTTAAATTAATTGATTGATTACTGACTGCTAGGCTGTTCTGTTTTGCGCAGTCAGGGTTATCTGCTGCCTGTGTAACTTGACTGTGACAAGTGGGCTCAACTTGCTGTAGTTCTGGGACTGATCAAATGACTTTGTTTCTTGCCATCTTTCTCGATTGCCTTTCTCAGATACAGCTTTAGCCAGTTGTTGCGTCTGTACTCAACTCCTAGTTACTCCTGAGCAACTGGGTAGTGGCCTTCCAGGTAGGATGGGGCAAAATATTTAGGTGGCTATCATGATGCTGTTTTGGAATTGGTGGTGAAGAGAGGAAATGAGAACATGTAGTGGTTGTGTTTTAATGCAGCTTACTGGTATTTCATTGTTCCTGTATTTATTTGTCTTTCTCATCTCTCTGTAATCGGATATATCTCTACAGTTTGAGGATGTATGTATTATCCCTTTCATCCTCTTATTTTTTTTATAAAATTGATTTTACTTCTGCACACTTTCATTCTTGAGTGTTTGAGCTGTATATTTTAGGTCACACATGTTAGGCTTAGCTTTTTATTCTGGTTGATTTTGAGACTCACAATGAAAGAGCTCAAAGGTAAAATGCTTTTCATAATTACCAGTTGCTGTGTGCTTCACAGGCTAATATAAAAGTGACATTCAATTTCAGAAGGATGATCTAATGAAGTTTCCAGATATATTTTAGAGAAAAAGTAAAGTCCTTTTTTCTTTTTTTTGCACAGATAAACATGGGTAAGTTGTCAGATTCATAACCCATCTCGTATAATGTCTGCCACATTTTCCACACTGCTTGAAATGGTCACTGTATGCCTGATTTATAAAGACAATATCACCTTGATGGGTACAGAGTATGTCACTTGAGCAGGATTCATGTCTGTATGCATTTCAGTGGGGAAATGCAATGTGAGGCTACAAAAATATTGCAGTCTATTGCTCTGTCACATTGTCTTTTATTGGTCAGATTACCCGTGCTGTTGTGGCTATCATTTTTTTTATTGTGTTAAAATATAAAATTCTCATAAGGGCAACATTGGGTGGGGCAGGAGTGGAAATTAAGCTAAAATACTTCTATGCTAAAATGTTTTACTTTGAATAAATTAATAAGTAAATTAAATGCAATGAAAACTACCAAATAGTATAACATTCTTTGAGTTTTCCTCTACACCAGAGATGGGGGAAAAATAGACTCAAGCCAGTGAGAAAATGGATAAATGGTAGTGTAACTCTTCCAGTTACCTGACTCCTACTAGATGTAGGAGTATTGTGAATAAATACTGTAGAAGTGGGTGAGCTAGTTGATATTGTATACAAACAGCTAAAACTGTGCCCTATGGTCTTCAGTGTATATATCTGTATGTAGCTGGCATCACCTTCACGTGACTTCTCTGGTGCCCAGAAAGGGTTATGCTGACTGGATGCACACTTAAAACAAAATAACTTTCTTGTGATCGTAATGTACATTTATTCTGTATCTCTGAATTCGAAGGTGAACTGTAGCCTGGAGCATTCATTTCTTGGGAAAGAAGCCACCTCTACTAGTGTTTAATGGATTGGGACAAGCTCTTAGTGCAGTTGCCTTAGGCCATTGCTTCCTGCGCTGCTGCTCCCTCTGCTTGAACATAATCTTAACACCTTTTGCGGCTGCTGACATTACCTCTGTTTGGACATGTTGTGAGGAAATTTCCTCTGTTAAGAGAAAATAAATCTGGATAGAAATCCCAGATTGGGAAAATAACTGGAAAAGTTGGATTGTGAAAGCCTCTTTCATTTTTCATAATTCAACAGCATAATTTTAGCTCCAAGAAAAGATGATGACACTGCTAGAAAGGATCACTGGAAAGAATCCTATAGAGCTGACACAGAGCCAGCACTACTGTAATAATTTAATTTAAGCAGAAGAATTAAAGTCTTATACAAGGAAGGTATGTAATGGAAAACTTGACCTCTGCTACAGTTCTGTTAACCATGTGTCTTCAGTGAAAAAAGAAATTGTTGGCAAAAATGACAATGGATGTCAGGACCTGAGGTGGCTTTTTTGTGTAGCTGGGTAAAAATTGCTGTGGCACAAGCTGCCTGGAAAATAACACTTAAAAGATTTACCCATGTAGGTGTCATGTATGTATATGCTCTTTGCTACATGCAAGTTAATTATCCACTGAGTTGTGTGTATGCATAGGACTTCCCAGACTGTTATTTTTAAACTAAATATTTAGAGTTCTTCATTAAGCGAGAACAGAAAATATTTTTAAAAGACTGGGCATTTCCATTAGATTAGTCCATAAAGTAAACATTTTTAATCTCTAGAATGAGTCACAACTCACTGTATTAGTTGCTTAATAAAATCTCAAACGGAATAGCTTGGTGGCGGTGAGCAAGGCTTCATCATGTCTGTGTTCTCATTCTGTGACATATGGTGTCTTTCTGTTTTGTCCTCAAGTGGAGTGTTATAGGCAGCATTCTTAAAACTTGAATTCACTGTGAGCCTAATGGAATATTTAATTCTGGTCATCACTATTAGAACGGATAGTTCTGAGAAAATTAGGCAAAAGTGACTTACCAGTGGTACAAGTTGTCCCTGGTGTAGTTACTGCAGAATCTCACTTGTACCTGACTCCAGTGCACTTTTACAGCAGTATCATGTTGGAAGCCATTAGACATATTTGTTTATTGGCTTTTCTGAAAGTTTTATTGATGAAAGCTAAGAAAATTGTTGGCCCTTCCTAGCCAGTAGCTATTGTTTTGGGACAAAAGTTAGTTACGCACAGCTTGCCATAGGAAGCTTGGGACACTTCCTAAGTCATTGTTGGAGTGTGCAGATGCATGCTGAGGCTTTGAAGTGACTACAAATAGCAATGCCAACCTGGAAAACATCCCTCGCAGCAATATCAGCACAAACAGCCTGTGCTCTGCCTTGTGTCTCACGTTGAGTTCTGAAAACAAACTGTGCTGCATGCAGATGCTGTTGTGCGGGTATCACAGAAATTAAAATGAACAGATGAGGCTGAGATTTGTGCAGTTATGTTTCTCTTCCAAATGGTTGGTTGGACTGTACCCAGATACCTGAGTGATCTCTTGGTGGGGGTAGAAAAGGAATGCCTGTCAACTCAGTGATAGCAAGCAACTTCTGTCAATAATGAGGCAATAATAATTAAACAAAACAACTACAAAATAGAACCCCCTTTTCCATTTTTATCTGTTAATGCCAGGTAACATGGTCCCTTTTGAACTGAGTTGTCTAATTCATGTTACTGTACAAAGAAACATAGAACAACTATTTCAATAAATGCTTGCACTTGATAATCCTTGTATTAATTTTGTAATTTGTCGTTGTGGGATTGTATATCCCCTTCCATGCACTTGTGATTACTAAACTCCTTGTTAATACACAGCTTAGTATGCATAATGCTACTTGCACAGATTTTTCTTCTATGTACTTTCTATGCATGTATACATCAGTAGATGATTTTACTTGGATTTGTGGTAGGTGTGCTCCTCCTTCTGCTGTCAACTGTGTTACACAAATGGGGTAAGTAGAGCAAAGAAACTGCATGTGTACTACATGGAATCTGTCTATATGAATCTCTCTTATGCAGTGAACCCCCCTCTCTCACAAAAAGACCCTGTTTGATCATGCACAGAGAGGGCTTTCTCAGTAAGTTGCTCAAATGAGGTGGGAGGAGGAGTGGGACAGAACCACCTGAAACTGGTACCTGATTTAAAAGCTTTAAAAACTCTTTACTTCAATTGTTATGAAGATAAGCTCTAAACCAATAAAGCATATTGTGGCAAAACAGATATTTTCTATCCTCAATCCATCTTCACTTTTGTTATTTTGCAGTTGAGGTGCTTGAATATTCTCAATTATTATGGAACCCCATCATCCAAATACTGAAAAGTTACAGACATGAGGAATAAGAAAACTCACTTTAATATCAGTTCTTCTTTATTGTTAGAGGCATAAAACCCTATGAACTGTTAGTTCTGGTATGACATCAACCATTCAAAATATCTTGTAGTGTGGGGGACTTCCATAATTAATAACTTGCAAATCACCATGGCTCAATTTGTGCAGGTTACAAGGATAACTCTAAGGACACAAATGTGTCAAAGGAGAGGACTGTTCAGATCCTCATGAACTTCATGTACAGAGCTTCCCAATATGAAGCTATTGAATTATTCTTTAATTGAAAATTTGGCTGCTTTCAGTTTCAAACTTTGCAACGGCAGGTAATGAACTGCTCAGGGTTTCACCTGGCTGTGTTCTGGGCGTGGTAACTTGTCAGGAGAGCTCTCATGCTGAAGTACTGGCAGCTTGGAGTGCTGAGACAGCAGAAGCTGGATAACAAATTTGACTTTGTTTAGGTCACAGTTTTCCGTCTTAAAAATGCTCTTATAGATTTATTCGAGGAACACCTACTTAGATACACAAATTGTCTACTATAGGTTTTAGAGTGCTTTGAAGCATAAGGTCCAAATTCTGATATTTCAGTGCTTTCATAGATCAACTTGTGTAACTGCTTTAGAAATCTGTGCCTGCTTTAGAGGGGCCTTATCAATGAATTGCTACTCTAATCAGTTTACACTTAATATTCTGGTTAATATTCTGAATGGGAAATATGTATTTTAGAAGTTGTCAGTATTTCAGAAGTGAGTAAGAGCTGGCCCAGCTAGAACCAAGTGAGGTATCTCCAGTACTGGAGGTAATCTCAGGATGGGTTCGTAAATCTGGGAGCAAGTGTGTTTAAACTCTGTGCAGGAGGAAGGTGCTGGCGCAGTTTGACTGCTGTAAGCACCCAAGCTATTTGTAGCTATTAAGTCTAGGATGGACAAAGATCTAAGAGAGTAGAAGTGATAAGAAGAGGGCAATAAAGGATTGAGAGTTAAAATCCTGAAAAACATCAAGGGATGAACTGAGTAGTACAGTTCTATACGCAGTCTAGTAGTAGCAAAAATCACCTCTTACCTAAGATATGTCAAGAAGAATTAAAAACCTCCCATTAGATGGACAAAATGCTTTTGGCCAATTATAGGAATGCAAGATGGTTACCTCAGCTGACCTTGGAGCTAGGCTGTTTGTCTGAAAATGGGAGGTTTTCAGAAAAAAGCCACAAGACAGTCCAAAGGGAAATGAGTGGTATGAAAACAAAGTCAAAAATTGCTTTTTATTTCAACATTTTTATGTGGAAATGATTTTGATGTGGATTTGTCTGATTTAAGCTTTTTTTTATTTTTCAAAATAATGCCCCTCATCTGGCTTTAAAATATATCTTTACAGACCTGACTTTTTTTTTGAGGGGGGGAAGGGGGGAACATTTCTTACCTTGTTTCTACTATCCAGTACAAAGTAAGTGATTACATTTACACAGCTACATTACTTTTCTGATGCAAACAGTGTGAGGTGTTTGAAAAGACTTTGTATTGAAAGCTGAAGTGACAAAGGACTTTTACGTTACTATAAAAAAAAAAGGTCGTATGTTTCTGGAGAAACCGTGATGCCAATGCTTGTAATGCATGAAGCAACCTGTACAAGGATGTCACTCCATAACTGTGAAACTGCTTGAAACAAGGGTTTCTTTTGGTATTTTTACTGTTGTACAGTGCCCATTGTGGTGGAATTCTTGTTTATGAAGTACAAACTCTAGAAATTACTGAGGAGCTTGAGGCTGGTATTGGGGTAGTATTTTCCCAAAATGTCCAGTTTCAGTGTTGTCATTTCAAGCAGCTGACTGACATAAACAAGCATATTGTATGCAGAATTCACTGTGAGATTTACAAGGTCAGTGGAAGATTGTGTAGTTGACCTAGCAAGAGCTTTCTGTGTGAGAACAAAGAAAAACTTCTCAAGTACAGTGAATGAGCAACTGAACTAAAACACCTGGAATATTTTTTTCTGTGTTTAATCAGATCTAATTGGTACCAAAATAAACAACTGCAAATTGTATGCAGTGATGAAAAGAACTACCCTGATGGGCAGGAATTTGCATTTATTCTTGCTTGTTATTATGAAAGAAAAATTTGATATTTCTGGTGACTATGAAGATTAAACCAGAGATTTATGTTAATGCGAAGGATTAAAAGAATCTTAATAACATTTATAAAGATGCAAATGTTCTGCATTTTTATCTTTTTGCAAATGAATGTGCCATAAGGGAAATACTGAAGGGGAAGATCACACCCTCACTCTGAACTGCAACATCTGGTTTAATACTGCACTCCCATGGTCATTAAATATTAGTTGTTTTCACTAGTATGATTTTGAACAGCATGGCAGAATTTTTCTCCCTAACTATTTAGAATATTAGGAAATAGCAGTTTGTTGACCAACTTCAAATAATCCTTGTTAGCCTATGGCACCATGTATTACAGATTGAGATAAACTCTACATATTCCCATTTTTCTTGCTGCTGTCATTTCCTGATTTACTTTCCATTACTCTCTTCAGAGCTTGAAATACTACATCCACTTTATTGTTAGTTGTGTTTCCCTGTTTTCCGACTGTGCTCCCAGTGCAAAACAGGCCACACCATCGTGGAAAATCATGTGCTTTATTTAAGGAGCCCTGACATATTATACATTTATGTACATGTCATATGGAGAAATTATAGAAAAAATATGATTTGAAAAAGGAGGCAATCAAGGTGAAGGTGTAAACATCACTAGCCATTTATGTTCTGTTTCAGCTTTTTTTCCTGCTTTTCAACCAATTGTTTACTAACAAAGTAATTATCAACAGAAGCCACCTGGATTTGCTATGTAATACAACTGATGTTACTGTGGAAACGTCCCAGCTATTGGATCAATACAAATCTTCAAAGGGTTTTGAGTAGTTAAACATCAAGTAATCCATGTAGTAAAAGTCATAGCTTCGTTGTCGTTGAGAAGGAGAGAGCTGTGCAAAATACTGTTGTGTAATTTTAGTGGTAGTTCGTTCTTCATTGGAGTGCCTGTCTTTAAACTTGGGGAAAGTTAAATTTTGTGGTGCACCGATTAGGTGCAGGAAGAAGTTTGCATCTTCTTCCATACTTTCAAATTTCCCTACAAAGTCATAGTCTATTAAACATGGGCTGCAAAGCCTGTTGACATGATCCCAGTGGATATCCATACCCACTGGCCTATGTACATCCAGGAGGTACTGAATGAACTCCTTAAATTTTACTCCAGAGCCTGTCCTTAGTGCTTCTTTGGTGGCATTGACCCGGTATCGGGAAATGATAGCCTTTCCAAAAACCGGATGGTAGTAATTGTTTGGATGCTCAAACTTGTCCCGAAATGCAGAAACTAGCTTTTCAAAAGGTTCACGAATGAAAAGCATCTTTGTGTAAGTGTTGAGCCTGTGATAAATACCTTTGTGGTCAAACCCATCCAGTCTTTTTAAATAGTTTCCATAGTGCACTGTGTTGTGCTGTATGTCTTTAGTGGAAGAAGCCAGCCCGTTAAGAACCATGAGTACCCGTTTCCAGTTAGAGCAGCCAGCTTTTGGTACTTCACAGTATAAAACTCTGTATTTATCTTCTACGAATATTCTAGAAACATGATAAGGAGTGATGATTCTTCTACTATTACTCTTGTATTTAGAACAAGTTTCCCTCATAATCCGCTTTCTTTCTCTTTGGATCTGATAGAGACTTTTCCACTTGTTATCCTCAGATTTAAGCGTGGGCAGGCTGAGAATGGAGCTGTTCATGGAGATCAGAATTGGGCTCTTTTTAATTATAAATCTCCTCCTCCGTTTATGGAGCCTGATGGAATTAATTTCTTCACCTTTCTGTTGATCTTTCATCGCAAACATTATGTTGCTTTGCCTTCTGTCTGTGCTTTGAAGTTTCATGGGCACATTTTCAGAGAGGTGTAATGAATTGCTCTGCTTTTCTGTTGCTGCTCCATCTGCAGTATTTTTCCTTAATCTTCTATCTTGGTTATTGGTGGAAACACAGTCCTGATGAGAAAAATAGATTGAAGAAGTTAGTAAATGAGTGTTTGTCACCAACAGCTCGTGCAGCTTAATGCAGATCTTTCATATACTGAGTTCAGCAGAATTGTACAACAAAATGAATTGCTGCAAATCCTCAGTGCAGTGCCTGCATTGTGCCTTGTGCTTCTCTCTTGTTCTGTGCCTGCTTGAAATTCTGAGGCTGAGATGAGGCTGAACTGGTAAATTCCACTTTGGGTTTGCACTGGACTGTATTTCAGGTGGTGCCTGGACCCAGACCTTGATAGATACTTTCATGGGCAGTTGTGCACAAAGTGAGGTGTAGCGGGGAAGGGAGTTTTACGGTGTTTTGTGAAGTGAAGATGTAGAGAGAGGAAGAGTAGGTGGAGGGAAGCAGAAATGACTGCAGTGAGAAAATGGAGGCTTTACAGAGAAGTGGGTTTGGTGAGAGCAGTGTGAATAGGGACCCCAGAGGGAGACTTGAGTGAGATGAGCCTGGGACCAGAGCAATTGAGACTTGATGGGGAGCAGTAAGGGTGGGAATGAAGCTGTGCCTGAGATTAGGCAGGTGAAAACAGACTAAGCAAAGCAGGTCTATGCATAAGGGGTTTCTGGGACCTGCTGTCTTTCATTAGGTGGCTCTCACTGGCTGATACCACTCTTGGCATATAGCCCAGATAAGTCCCGTTCCTTCCTGCTTCTCAAAGCAGCTGAATTAAATCCCTGTCAACATGTTTATACCTTTTAAGATGAAAATTAGGTTCTGGACACAGTTTAACTACATGTCATCCCTGCTTTGAGAACTCACTTGGGAGTCCAGTGACATGTGAACCATGAGGGAATATTTCAATAAAAGAAGCAGAATGTTTGTTAATGGGTTTTATCAATTCTAAGTTTTTGATTTTCAGTCTTTGTCTTTTGTTTGCTCCCTAATAATATATTAATTTGGCTTAAAAATTAAGATAGTGGTGATTTTTAAGGTTTACAATATGGGGATTAGTAGGGTTGCGCTCTTTCAAGATGACATATTAAAAATTGTAGTAGTAATTTTACAAGTTTTTGGGTGAAAAAAGTCATGCTACAGGTAACTTAAACTTGTACTGCCATGAGGGTTATATTCTACCACATCCTTCATTAAGGGTGAACAATTAACACTCTCCAAAAAGAGACTTTGTATTCATTGCAAAAAATATTGATGGAAGAAGGAAAGAATATCAAATTGTATTGTTTTGTAGGTGACTTGCTTGATTTGACAGACTCAAGCGGAACAGATCAGTCTTAAATAATTTTAGACTACTATGTGAGTTGTTGCAGAACTTTAGATTCTCAACTATTTTGCTTGCTATTTTAGTAATGGTATGTGATGGACAGCCAATAATTTGTCATATAAGACACTGTGCGTTCAATTGTTGGGACTGGTTGTTTCATTCTGGTCTTCAGAGGTTCTGGTAGTCAAAAGTGTACTGAGGTTTTTTGTCTATGTGAAATACCAAAAGTATCTGTAAATGGTGACTGAACTGTATTTCTAAATGTGACTGAAATTCAGTCGTATTTACACATGATTTGGCTGATATTTTAAGGTTAGCAAATTCAAACTTCCTAGATATTTGTACCTCTAATGATGATGATCATACAGGTTTTGGGACACTCAAATGCCATTATTGAATGCCTTCTGTCAGTGTAAAACTCTTCATCCAGAGGGTCATGCTGGAGTTGTGGAGATGGAGTGATGTCAATCACATCACATTGATGACACCAAGCATTTGAGTAACAGCTGGCAGCTGCACAGTTGTTCCTTTACATAGTTTGCATTTGTCCTCTGTGAAATAGCTGACAGCCCAGCGTAGCCCTGTGAGGGTGCTATCAGCCACTAGATGGAGGAATTTCACCAGTATTTTATTGTAGCCTATTTTTAAGTACCTCTCCACACATTAATTTGATCAGTACCATTTTGTACAGAATATTAATCTATGCAAAGTTTACAGTTACAATATCCCGTGTAGGGAAAAAATAAAACTAAAGTTAGATAGGTTTTAAAATTAAAATTTTAACAGGAAAATTTGGACTTTGTGGCAAAACTTTGACGCATCTTTCCTTTTCAATGCTTCACCACCAGTCTAGCAGCTTTATCTGGGCCATCTCTACCTGTAGTCCGTGCTTGGAATTATGGATACAATTCTCCTTATGTACTTCTGAAAACTTACTTTTTTTGGTTGCTGGAATCCCATGTTATATTTTATTCCTAAACAAAGAAAGAAGTTGAAGTCATTATTTAGTAAAAATGAAAAACATCAGTTTCATTTTTGAACTGATAATGGATTGTCCCCTCAGTAACTAAAAGGTAGACAAGAATAAGGTTTGTTAATGCAATGATAAATGACAAATAATGAATCATAATCAATGTGACAGTAACAATAATCCTTGGATGGCTTCCTTAGAGATTCATAACAATTGTGAAATAGGGTGAGTATCTACCTTCCTTTTACAGATGGGGAAGCTGAGATGGAGAAAAGTGATTTCTTAACTTCAGCTAAAAGGCTGGTAGCAGAGCAAGAAAGCTGAAATTCATGAACCCAGATTAGAGCTCAAAAAACAGGCTGTTCTCTGTGTACTTGCCTAAGGCTGTGTGGCTTCTCCCCCGCCTGCCCAGCTTTGGATAGTGTAATGTTGGATTATTGTAATAGTTTGCACTGAGTACTGTTCTTTACTGTAAAACCACAGTGAAAGTATGTATGAGTGAGGTAATGCTTGTGGAGTTTTGGAATGGCAAAACAATACAGAATTGTCAAACCTTATGTCTTCTATAGTGGTATCATACTGAAAATATAAAATGTAAAAATCATAGAAGGCAGTTGTAATGTGTCTGTGTGATCATTCTAACCTTCCTAACCTCTGCTAAATGTAATTAAATAATGCAGGAATGTATAATGGAAAACATTTCTTAATTATTATATTAATTTAGGGCTTTTTCACTTTGAATACTGATACTGTCACAGTTGCTTGAAGACTTAAGTCTGCATCCTGAATCCATGGCCATTTTGAGAAGAACAAATACAGGTAAAGGTGTTGCAAAGCATAAGTGAAACCATTGCTGGAAGAGCTCAGTGCCATCAGGTTCATTTTTATGGTACTACAAAAGCTGTCAAACACTGCGCGCATAGTTGAGATTGTACCTTTATTGCAGTTGAAGCAGTAAGTCCAGTCTATATGATCAATCATGTTTAGGCTATTTAAAATCAGATCTACAAACTGGTGTTTCTAGTAGAGTCTTGGTAAAATTGCTCTGGTTAGAACTAATCTAGCAGTGCTCATTACTCTTGGTTCATGTTTGAGCCTTAATTTCACTGCAGTAATTTGTTAGCAATAAAGTTAAGCTGAGTGGGGATATTGTGATTCTGTAAGTTTTAAAATAACACACCTTTGCTTTTATACTGTATCGAAAATAAGTTCCAGGCATCTTATATGTGGAATTTTAAAAGAACCTTTTCCTAGCTGCTTCTAAAAAATGTTTAGCTGCAAAAGAATGTTGGAAGCTATATTCTAGAAAAGAAACAGAGCTTATCTTATAGTATCCTTGTGTGGATTCTGGAAGATTAAAACTGATTTTGTTGCACCAGGCTTTAGGAGAGGTTTCTGAGCTGTTCATGATATGATCACGTAAAGAACTTTCTGCTTTTTCTACTGCTGTGTAATATGTTAGAGCAAAAACTAAGCACCAGCACTTTGAAGGAATTGATACTAGAGCATGGGTGATCCATTTAAACCATGAAAATGTTCTTTTGTCAGATGTAACCTCTTCTTTTTTGTTAACCTTAAAGGCATAACTTTAAGCCACTTGAGCTAGATTTGCGTTGGCTGTTTGGCCTCAGCTCTAAGGCATCATTAATACAGCTAGTTAGAGTAGATGCTTTACTTTTACTTTAGGCTTTCTCATAGCAGAGATTAAAATTAAATTTTATTGTCTTTATAATATTATTGTCCTTCAGAATATTATGCTATCTGTTCTTACAGACAGAGTGTGTGTCGGATACAGTTTTGGATAATTAACATAGCTAGGAGACACCATCTGGTGGTGTGGGTTCACAAATTCTACTACTCTTCTATGGAAACGTCTTGTTTACATGTGACATGCACTTAGTACATCTTTATCATGTTTTTACAAATCACTGCCACCATTCTGTCCAGTACCAATTTATTCCTCTCAAGTATTTACTTTTTGATCTTTCTTTAAACTGGATTGAGTAGTGTAAAAACCTTGTCATCTGTCATGGACATTGGAGAAAGACTATTGCTGGCATAGGTGAGAAAGTGTACATTCAAGTATTTCTCAGGCTGTGGTCTAGCTATTCCTACCAATGGAAGATGGAGAATGGCTTTGCTGAGAAAAAGCTTGGTTGCCTATTGGAAAACTGAGCAAGGTTTTGGACAGAATCACATGCAATCATTGGAACATTTGCTGTTTCCAAACTAATGGATTATGCTAGGGATTAGGTTTTTTCCCAGGTTTTAATTGTGGTCATTTGTCCTGAGCAGGGAGCAGTGATAGCTTGCAGCAAAATGACACACTTTGTGTAACTACCAGTTAAAGTTGATATCTATCTGCTCTGGATAATGATTATTAACAAAAACTACCACAAGCGCAAAAAACAGGTATGAGGATTATTTTTTTATGCCTAACTAATTATATCTGGTAGTAGTAATATATTTGAGAGATTAATACTTAGCACTGTTGTGCTGTGCTTTAAAAAAAATAAAACCAAATGCTACGAGGATGAGTAACTGTTTTAAAGCCAGTAAAAGAATTTTTTTAAGGATGTAATCGGAACAACAATTCATGTTTAATGTAAATGTTTGGTGAAGCACTTGCCAATCTTTTCAATGTTTTCTGAATTTGTGACTTCTAAAGTTGGCTTCTTCTAGCTGTCTCTCATGATACAGTCTGTCACTTCAGATTTAAAGCTACGTGGGTAAAAAACCTCTGAAGAGCAGTGAACTCAGGGAAGTTATATTGCACATATCTGCTCTACCAATCAAAGTCTAAATCTAATGTTGTGCTACATCTTCATTCTCCATGTTACTTGCCAGCTCTCAGATGTTATTGCCAAAATAGCAATTTTTAAAATAAAACCTTGGAGTCTGCTGTGCCCAGGTGAAGTTTGTGCCTGGCACCAAACATCTAATGATCACAGTGATAACCAAAGTGTCACTAGAACTGAGAGACAAAACCATTCTACCAATTGCATACTCTTTGTGCCAGCTTTCATGGTGTGCTTTTTCTCTTTCTCTTGTGCAACCATGATTTTCTAGAGCTGAGCTTGGCGAGGTTGGCCTATGGTTTATGTCTACTTTTATTGTCTTTCATGAAATATGAGCCTTATGCTTCATCTAGTCCTACTACACAGTCACAGCTGCTGTGAGTCGGATTTTTTTTTAAATGCTACTAGCAACACAATAAAATCGCCATCATCTTTCTTGTGTAATATACAGTTTTGCCTCTGCCTTTTCCTCTATCTCTGCTTCAAGACCTAATTTTGGTTTGCCTCTGGTGTTTTTCCCTGTTCTGAGTATACTACAGCTGAAATATTTTTTAATAAAAATGATAACTTCAAGTCTATGTCTGTGACTCCATCCCTTGATAAGCTTCTGTGAGCAGTGTGTTTGCTTTCCCCTGTTTTGTGAAATATGTTTTGGAAGGGTGGTTGCTATTTTTGCATGAACAGCCAGGTCAAGTGTCCTATCTGCTTCAGCATTGGATCTTTACTCAAAGAGAGCAACATGTGCTTCCTTGCAGAATGAAAGATTAGAATGATAAGTTTTTAGTTTGAAAATGATTTTCTGCAAAAGACTGATCAAATACTCTTTTTATTTTTTTTTCCCACTCTTAGCTGGTGCAATATAAAATGACTGTCCAATTCTGATCCTATTTTTCTCTGATGTTTACATATTTGAAATAAATTACTCATTAAAGAAATCTTATTAAGATTGCTTCCCATAGTGTGTGTCTCTTAATTGTATGCTGTGTATCTATCCTTTTTATATCTAAAATTTGGTTTATAAAGGAAAACACCCTCCAAAGTCCCCACCTAAGCTACATACACAGCACCTCACTTTAATAGAGACAAAATTAATGAGGTGAAGTAAGAAGGCTTAGCAAAGCAGTAGCATACCTTGTATTGTGTATCGAGAGAGAAGCAAACCTGTACAGTGAATCTCTGTAATCTAACCTCTTTGAGCCCTCAGTGGAGTGGCAACTATGCCGTGTCATTTTTCACAGATGAGTAAACTTCTACAGTAAATGATTTGGTTATCTGATACACTGCCAAACCCTTGTCAGTGCTAAATGCTTAGTGATGGGGCACACGTCACCATGCTTAAGAACCTTGGTAAGTCCTGTATTTGAGAGACAGTGTCTGTTCTTATCTCTTTTTCACTCTAGTTGTTGCAAGGATAATCGTAACGCAGACAAATTTTCCTTGCAAGGATGGTGATAAGACAGACAAATTTTCCTGTGCTCTTGAAGAATCACAAGTTGCACGCAGGAGCATTGAGCCTCCTGCAGTCTGGCCAAAGAATCTGTCTGATACTCCTAAAAGCAGCCAAAGTCTCCACAGCACCTTTCACTTTTATGGCTTTTTTTTTGGTGCTAGAATAATTATATACATAGCAAGAATAATTTAATGTATGGATTGTAGGCATGAATTCTTGGGGAGCTTGTTTGTAAAGTAGCTTTTCAGGGGAAAATTAGGTGTTACTGCATGTATTCTTATCCAAATATCTAGTGCTACAGTTCACAAATCTTAGTAAGTGATTTGTTAGTACTCCAGCTTTGTGCATGTGAGAAGCAGAGGCTAGTAGCTGTGTTTGCTAATCTTTAGGTGCTGTATCTTGAATTATAAACTCCAAATATTGTTGCAAACGTCCATGTTATGGATCAAAATTTACTCTGAAAAATTCAAATCCAAACTCTTACAGTGAGTCTTCACTGAAGGCTGGATTGTGTACCTGACTTTTAATCATGGTGTTGAGTTCACTACATTGCAGATTCCTTACCTAGTGACATGTAGTTTAGCCACTGAAGGTTAAGGTTTTGTATGCCAGGTTCCAGCACACCTCTGGATGTATTGGTTTCTCATGTGCTATCCAGGGAGTTGGATATGTGTATCCTTAATATTGCTGTGTACCTGTGCACTGTGGGCTGTAGAAACGTTTCCAGCTTGTGTGAAGTTGTCTAGTAGGGTTGGAGACTGAGCTGCTGAGGGAAGGATCCTTCAGTAAGCTTTGTTGCAGAGCACATGAGCTGTGTTCAACACAAAGCTGCAAAGTCTGGGAGAACCTCCCTGTGAGAGATGTATTTTGCCCATGGTAGATGGTGTGCTTTCCACGGCAGTCCTGATGTTGCTATACGAATGCTAAGACTTATGCTCTTATGCCTCTGTGGTTCTGGTGTGCAACATCAATCTTTCCTTACACTTTGCATCCAAGAACCTGGTTTTTGCTGATGTGAAGGAACTTGAATGTAACAGATTTGGTTATTTCCTTTGCACAGGAAGGGGATGGACACAGTGTTTCCCAAAGTAGCCCTTCAGAGCTTTAAATAGACAAACATGACTCTGGGGGGCAGAGGGAAGAAGCTCTACTCTTCATTTTTTGGAAAGTATAAGATGTTTGCCAAGTTAGGATTTTTTTCTGTCTTTGACCCTTTCGTATGTGGGTTTCTTTATAAATCAGATAACTCATTCTCCTGAGGTCTTGAGCTTTTTGCCTCAATCCTATCCCTGCCAAGCATGCCATTTTTGATAGTTTAAATGCTAGCTCTTATCTGAGGAACTTTGAACTCAGACATGTGGCTTATTCTTAAGCACTTACAGGCAGTGAAATACTTCCCAAACAGAGCTATTCACCCTTGTCTGCCTCTCTCCAGTGCTAGTGCTGTGCACAAACTAAATTACTTCATATTGATCTTGTGCTTTTCAAACCAAGTCTGCTTCAGAGAGGTGGGCAATGAATCTAAGTAAAATTGTTAGTTTCATATTTCTAAACTAGGTGAATCTGCATCCCACTGGCAGCAGGCAACACAGTACTCTGCCGCATTTGTGTCATACTATGGTAGCAGCTTGTGTGCACTTCAGTTGATTAAAACACAATTACTCTGGCTTTTTGTGACTGAAATGACTTTCCATCTTAATGAAGTGAGGGAGTCTCTGGGCAGAAGTATGGTATGTGGGGAAAGCAATGTGATTCTGAAGGGCATACCCTGGAAATAATTAAAAGTGTTAGGTTCATCCATCAGTTTGAACAAGAAAAAAAATTACAAATGGGGGAACGAAAGTAGAGATCAGTAGGCTCATTA
This sequence comes from Upupa epops, assembly GCA_013397515.1. Classification (NCBI taxonomy): domain Eukaryota; kingdom Metazoa; phylum Chordata; class Aves; order Bucerotiformes; family Upupidae; genus Upupa; species Upupa epops. The sequence goes on from VZRI01005347.1 coordinate 44,005, forward strand.
AGTGACTCCAATGTTTGCTGCTTGAGGATTTTCGTACTGTGAAAGAACATGGTATTCCCAGTTTGTTTGTGGCACCAGTGGCTGCTTCCATGTCATATTGCTTTCTTCTTGATTCTCTGACTTCATTATAGCCTGTATTCTTGGTGTAATGTCCTTTACGACATTTTAACTTGGGTCACCCTTTGTATGTGACTTTCTCTGTTTTTCCCAGCAAGGGATTCTTGAAGTATAGTTCCAGTATGGAGTTGATACCCACCATTTTAAAATGTGGGTGCCACTCAAGTATACTCTTTGTCTACGCAATGCTTCTCAGACAAAATATCCAAACTATTCTACTGCTGCTGTTTTGCCCCTTGTAAAGGCTTTGTGCTTCTTGGACAGCCTGCCTCCTGTCTATTTTGCTATATGCATTTTTAAGTGTACTGACAAGTAATAACATCTCCTGAAACTTCTACTTATTTTCACATTATTTTAAACATAACATAGTGTAAGAAATAATTGATTTGATTTGCAATTTTTTTTCTTTTTGGTTCACCAGGGTCAAAACAAGAGAGAAGCAGAAACAGGAAAGGTAACATTTGAGGAAAATAAATTCCTTTTGAATCAAAACCCAATTAAAGTGTTGCTGTGACTTACTGGTATGTCCTGCCACCTACAGATCTGCAGTGACTTTGTTAGCTGAATATTGTTTGAAACTGTGATGTTAGTCTTGTCCAGAAAATTACTAATTTGCATTCTGAATTTATAATGAGGCTTTCTTTCATCTGACCTGTACTGCACTGTTGAGATGCTAAGCTGTTTGAAGAGCAGATTCTTGTATTACTTGAGATTTGAACACCCCAATGTTTTTTTGACTTGCAGTGTGCTAACAGAACAGGTATACAAACCCTTAAAGGCAGACACATACTGCTATGTAGTCTCATAGGTTTTTTTTGTTCTAGAATATACAGAATTCATCTCCTTGCCTGAATAATCCAGTGGTTTACTCTTGGTCCGTGTCAGAAACAGGGAAATGCACAGTACCGTTAAACTGCAAATTTATTTGAATGAATACAGGAAGCTGTTTGAGCATTTAATATGAGGAAGATACCGCTTTGCTTACTTGGTCTTCTCTTTGCTGTGTGGCTGTCTTAATTAGAGAGAGCTATTTTCTGACTTAATGTATATTTGTTAAGAATACTGTAAAGAAAGCAGAGTAGTTAAACCTATGCTATTGCATTCCCCATTCTTTCTGTGGATGTATCCGTGGGAGTATTGTTAATTAGCATCATTAGCTTTCAGACACTATCAGCAGTTACTGGCCATTTCTACTTCATACCTTTCAGTAATTCTAAAACCTCATATTTAACATTTGCATATTGCCTTCATAGCAATATGACTTTGACAAGGACATTACACTTTAGATTTTACTTTTTAAAAAACCTGAATAAAGTTTAAAATATAGCACTGCCTTTATATTTCATAGCCTGTAAGAACTATTCAGATGACAAGAAAAGTTTCAATGAATCTCAAACAAATGCTTCTATGTAATTTGTGACTGTATAGTGAGGCAGCAGAGACTTAACCAGAATAGCTCACCCAGAACCCCAGAAAGGTTTCCAGAAGTTGTGCAAGTAGGACATTGATGCTTCAGTGGTCTTTTTGTTGGAGAGAAGACAAAGTAGTGCAGGTAGGATTCCAAACTGCTTTCACGTCACTGTAGAGACATTTCTTTGGGAGAGGAAGCACAAATGGGGAGAGAGAAGACTGCAAGCAAAGCTCAAAAGGTAGATCTACGCAGACATACTGAGTGATGAAGTTCCCTGATCTGAAAGATTGTGGATCACATACCACAGATGTGCATCCAAACGCTGTGTGTTACTGTGTTACAGGTAGCTGCAACTGGTAATGGCTTCCTTTTCTCCTGTTCTCATAGTTAATTACGAGCAAGTCTTCCTAGTATGAGATCAATATATGTAGGGGGTTTTGCTTGCTTTTTTTAATGAAAAAAAAAATCCTGAACAACTTAGCTACAAAGCACGAGGTGATAATTGGACTGTCTTGATTCATGACCTGTGAGAAACAAGCAAGAGATAACAGTTGTTGGGTAGCTGTGTGTGAGAGGTTGAACCCTTTGACAGGTCCTTTATTCCTGACTAATGAGCAACTGAAGAACAGTGGTGATTTTCCATTAGTCACTTCTCACTCTTCTTTTTTTTTGTGGAAGATTTCCCATTTCTTCTTAAGGAGCTCACTTGTGCTCCTCCAGCCAGATTTTAGTGACTGATTAGTAGAACAATTTGCTTGTATAAGAATAGTGTCTTGGATTGACCTGCATATCAGTAAGAAAGAAAAGGAAATTATTCTGCTTAAAAACCGAGTGCTGACTGCTTCCAGTATCTGTGTGATTGTGGTACCCAGGATTCATCCTAAGCTGGAAACTCGGGTAGGAAGGGTCGAGGTACTAGTCTTGTTTTGGTGAGCTTGTATTGTTTTTAAGGACAAGTCCAGGCAATTTTAGGGTGTTCTGAAACTTCTGAAACTCAATTTTAAGAAATAATTCTAGAAAATGGCATATAAAGCTAGAAAATGTGGCAAATTTAAAGTTTATAATGCTTCCTTCAGATCTGTCCTGTTCCTTGACTAAATGCAGTCAACCTAAGATGCTAGCAGGAATACAGAATGCAGAGTAATTGCTGGTAATTCAAGAAAGAGCAGTGACGCTAAAAGTTGCAAGAAAGGTGTACATCTGTATTCAGAAGCCACTTGACAATAACACAGATCTCTCCCATTGAGGACAGAAAGGTTTTTTAAAGTGAGATTTTTTTGTTTTTATGAATGGAATGAAGATGCTTTACCTAAGGTAGGGTAGTATTTCTAGCTGCCTGAAAAATCTCCAACTAATTCTAGGCAACAGAAGAAATTCATAGCAACTTGAAAAAAGAGAACTAAACAGGGAAAGAGACTGAAAAGTGTCAGACTTCTCCCAGGAAGACTTGAAATGAACAGAGAAACCTGCTCAGTATGAAAATGAGAACTTCACACTAATACACTTGCATGTCAGACAAGGACTAGTGGCTCTCAGTAGGTCTAAACTAGACCTATTGGACTAGACTGTGCTAAAATGGATGGACACGGCTGTGGCTACCTGATGCACAAGTGTCTTGCAGATCAGGTGCTTGTAGCATGTGTGGTTTGAACTTAATGAAGCATTAATATACATTTACATTATACATTCTGTCATGAGATGTTACAAGAAAATTCAGTGGGAGTGGGATCTGGAGAATGTTTGGTCTGTTATCCAGTGTTCATACCTTGTTTCTAAGGGTAAGAGTTATCTCAGGGTCTGACCTGTTTTACGGCTTGGTATTGGCACTGGAGGGGAAGCCTTTGGTGCTCTCTCCCAATGCACTTCCTAGCAGGACTTCACACCTCCACTCTAGCATTATTTTCTACCCACAGTTATTGCAAGGGATGTACAAGGAGCTGCTGCTAAAGTAAACATCTTTTCCCTGTCCACATGGTTCCTCTGCTCATTTTACTGGTCACTGCTGCTGCCAGGTCACTGCATTTTCCTTCCTCTCCTTTGCACAACTTAAATATGGGAGCTGACAGAAAAGTAGAAGAGAAGCTGCAGCAGTGCTATGGACTATGCCTCAGGTATGTGGATGAGAGAGAAAACAGCTTTCTGTGGAAACTGTTCTCTATCAACACATTGATCACTTCTGCTCTGGTAGGAAGCAGGCAGTTATTCTCCATGTGCTTACCTTTTGCTGTCTCCTGTAGGTGCTGTTTCATCCTGTGCAGCTCACTGTCTGTGCTGCAGGGACCAAGGGAGGGGTTTTTGTGTATTTGCTTCTCTGGCAAATTTTTGTAATTTTTCTAGTGTATGGGTGTAGAGTGGTGCATCAGCCCAAGAAGGGGCCATATGAACTGAGAGATTGATTTGTTTGCATCTACCTTGACAACTGAAATTTGGGGCACAGTTGCTATGACAATTGAATCATCTGACTTTGTAAGTCAATGCAAACAGAGGAGACGGTTGCTGAATACAGTTAGCTAGGAATGTAACTTCTATTTAGCCGATGAAGTTGTGTGAATGAGCCTGATTTCTTTAAAGCTTTTCTACAATGATTGCTCAGAGCATTTCAATATATTTGGGGTTCACTCAGTACATTGCATATAATTACCTACTGTTCGTTCTCTATTATGCATTGGGTAGAGGATCTCTGAAGTAATCTGCCACTTTAATTCAGTCTTCTGAGACAATTGTCTTACAGATAGAATGATTTCCCTTCAGTGAAGTATGTCATTGACTGGGTGTGGGGTTCACACACTATAAATTCATATTGTAACTCATTTTTTGATGCCTCCACTCTAGTGCTGATAAACCTTTACATTTGTAGCAGAAAATTGTGTACCTACAGGGCTTTACATGATGGCTCGTTTCATCTGAAATGCATCCTTTACATGTGAATTTGTACTGAACCATTTAATACCTTTTTAAGGTTTTGTCGAGAATGCATACAGGTTTGCATTCTTGTGGGTAAACACAAATCTTAGTGTATGCAATTGCTGGGTAGCCTGTAAGTCTCAATATTTTGTTTTTCTCAATTGTTTACTAATAAAAATTTCACCTTTGCTGAGCCAGTTTACTTCAGTCTTTGTTTCCACTTTTGATGTCACGTTAAGCACGTTCAAATTTGAGACTTCATAGTAACTGCAGGTGACTCTTACATTAAAAACATTAAAAATGAGTAGCTTCTCTTGGGAACAAACATTTTGCTACTTGCCAATGTGATCTGGTGGGCTTCTCATGGTATTATAGTTGATCTAATTAGGGGAAAAATAATGTATATTTTTAATCCAGTGCCTGATTTCCCTACTGCTTTCTTACTCCTTGTTCAGAATTGTAATATTCAAAACCTCTGAACAACACCGTCTGAAGATTTTTGCTACTGTGAGAATCAGAATTTGAAGGGTTTTGAAAACTCCTATTGTTTACAATATTTACAGCATTTCCTGTTTAAGCAATGGTTATTTATGGCTGTGCAGGATTGTCTTTTCAAGTATGATCAATTTGGCGTTTACTTGCTTGGGTACAGGATCAGTTTCCTCAGTGAGCAAGTGGTAATGTACTATTGATTTTTGTGCGAGATGGTAAACTGCTTTCCTAATTTTTTTTACTCATGCTTGGTCTTCTTGGGGCACTTTTCCCCAAAAGGATTGGGAAAGTTAGTGTTGCTCCATGTGAAACCATGTGTTTTGGAAAACTACAGTGGACTTTCAGAAAGTCAGCTTCTTCCTGTTAAATTTTATTATTGAAAAAATACTGGATAAAATTGTCAGACTTAGTTTCTGCAATAACTTTAATGTAAGAAAACAAAGGATGTGTTTAAAAAGCACTCAGAATGAAGTTGTGCTGATGCTTTTGAGGCAGAGACGAAGACATGAAAGACTTGAAACTATCAACATGTATAGAAAAGAAATACTTCACAGCCTTTTCTCCTTTCATAATAAGGGATAGCATTTAAGAAAGTGCCATAATGCCTTGTTAGGAGAAGGTTTAATTTTCCAAGTGAAGATACCAAAACCTGATCTTGTTATTGAAGATGTCAGAATGACCACGTTGGAAATAAACTTTTTTTGCATCATTGTTTAGAATGAATTTAAGAGGCTACCTATGGTTTCTGATGTAAATCTATCCTTTTTTTGTTTTAACTATTTTAAAATTTTCTTTTTCATCTTAAAGTGACTAAAGCCTTCTGATAGGAATAGGTTTTATGCTTTTCATGCGGTCTCAGATTCTGTTTTCACTGAAAGTCTTAATTGTCCTGTGGTGGAGCTGAAATAAGCTGAAACTTGCAGGCACACATCACATTTCAGTACAATTCAGACAGCAGAAGGCATAGAAAAAAACTATACGGAACATAAATATTCCATTTATGTGGAGAAAATACATAGTAGCGTGGCCTCAAATCCCTTTTCTTGTCTGCTTGTGAATTTGGGTTGTACAAAAGTATAATTCCTTAGAGTATATTTCTTCGAGAATCTCTCATACCAATTACACACAGGAACTTGAAATCTGTATTTTCCTTTGTATGATTTGTTTGTTATGCAAGGCTGATAAATTTAGAGCAATACCTTGTACCTGAATAAAATTAATCCATTATAGGAAGCTTGATCTGATCTAAGTTTACTACCACTTAAATTAGAATCTATAGCTTATCTTGCTGGTAAACAATTGAGACTCCAGTGTATCAGTTCATGTGATTTTCCTTTTTCCCCCCTGCTAAGGAAGGTGATAATTGCCAAGCTGTTGACAGCCAAGTGTTGGAAGAAGCAACGTGATTTCCTTGGTGACTGTCAGAGTCTTCAGACAAGGCTTTCTAACTATATTCATAAAAACAGAAATGGGAAGGATAGGCAATGTCATCCTTAGTGAGTTTGTTTCTTGCTGATGTACAGAATTCAGCGACCAGCCATTCCAGCTTCATGCTGGTGTATTAGTTTGAGGAGCTCAGTGAATTACTAAATGATTTGTTGTGCTCTTTAAGGATATTATTCCTCTGCTGTAAAAATTAAGTTTAGACACAGAACCTCTGGTATGAAGTCTGAACATGTTTTTGCAGTACTGTGTCCCGAAGAGATCTCTTATGTAGAATCTAATTCTGTATTTCTTATAAATACATTCTGTCAAATCCTAAGGTAGGTAGCAGTTACTGTCTTGGAGTGAAATAGTAGCAGAAAAATTAAGTAATCTGCTTCTGATAAATGGCTAAGTACAGGTCATGCAGTTCCTCAGTTTGTTATTGTGCTGGTTTTGGCTAGTGAGAATTTTCTCTGTGATAGCTATTGTGGGGCTGTGTCTTGGGTTTGTGCTGAAATCAGTGTTGATAGTTCAGGGATGTTTTATTTACTGCTGAGCAGTTTCTGTTCCTCACCACACCAGTCAGCAGGCTTGGGCTGCAAAAGAAGTAGGGAGAAGACACATCTGGGACAGCTGTCCCTGACTGACCAAAGGCATATTCCAGACTCTGATATTAGGCCCAGCATACAAAGCTGGGGGAAAAGAAGGGGAAGACATATTCGGAGAGTTGTCTTACTGAGTAACATGGGATACAGCCCGACTTTCCTGGATATGCATTAATATCTGCCTGCTGATGGGAAGTTGGTGAACAAATTCCTTGTTTTATGTTACTCACCTTTTGCTTGATCTATTAATCTGTCTTTGTCTTGACCTGTGAGTTTTCTTACTTTTACACTTTTTATGTTCTGCTAATATTTTGAATGAATTTAATTTTCAATTGTTTGCAAAGTGCTAGTTTTCAAAGTTGTACGCAACATCATTTTATGAGCATAATGTGCTTTAATTGGTGCATAGGCTTGGATTCATCACTAAAACTCAGTCTCCACAGCTATAAAATAGGAAAACAAGTGCAGTGCATGTGAACTGATTGACAAAAGAACGTATGTGGCTAGTACTGTGCAAACATTGTAATGGTGACCTCCTTATTTGAGGATTATATTGCTGATCACAGTGTTCTTGAATGATGAATCATTTTGTTTTCTTCTAACTTCTGCCTAGAAGGCTGCCTGATATTTTGTGCTACCTTCTTTGTCTTAGAGTGTCTTCCAAGTTGTGTTCCCTATGCTCTTTCTCTGTCTGCTTCTTTGGGATAGATCTTCAAATATCATTATCCAGTTTGGCCTCACATCCTACCTTACCTACAGTGGCACAGTCTATCCCATGCAGACAGTACCCAATTCAAAAGCATATTCCTTGGAAAAGTTAGATTTGTGCTTATGTGAATCACTGATATGAATTTTAGTGTGGGGGCTCTTAAGCTCTTTTTTTCTAGTGTCCCAAAATAGTTCAGCTGTGACTGCATAAGTGGTTATTAAATCTAGAGGTTTTGATGTTGTGTGCATTGGTTTTCTTTAAATATGACTTTCTGGTTGTATTCTGGATAGCTAACACTGTATAAAATAAGCCTGTTCCAGTAATTTTAGTGATGATTTCACATTTGTCAGGAAAATAATGCAAAGGAATTCTTGCTTGTATTAAGACTACATCTAAAGCTGATGTGTAGAATCTTTCCTTAAACCATAATCCATTGTGAGTCCTCCAAAAGAAATTAGTCTGTGTTATTGCTGTGCACCAATTTTCCCTACAGAACTCTGCTGCTTCATTGTTTTCAGGGTTCCCCCTCTTCTCGTCTCTTTCAACACCCTAAAGGCATCTCAATAGCCAAAATGAATATACGCAAACATCTTGGGAGGAGATGTGCCTATTAGGACTTCTAATGTTTTGAACCTTTTTCTGCCTCCTTTTTTAGTGTGTGGCTTTGTTTAAGCAATAAACTCGCAAATTAGAAATCCAAAGAGGCATTTCTCTTGCCTTAAAAACTATGCAGGGAGCCACTGAAGAACCCAAATACACACTATGAATTAGAGAATTATTGAATACTAGATTAACAGGATACAGAATGCCTGGGTCAAGTGAAGAATTCCATTTGTTTCAACTGTTTTTATTTATATTTCTGTGGTTAATGCTTCGTCTAACACAATGTCCAGATATTCATGATATGTAAAATGCTGCTATTATTTCAGAGCTATTGGAAAAAAAATTCCCTCTTGCTGAAATTTGATGAAGTAGTAATGAACGTCATACGGTGTATTTCAAGAGTACTGCTGATTTTGTCCAAGCAAAAGTTATTTAAAATTCATTAGCAATTGTGTAATGTTTTTGATGGTAAGCTACAGCACTACAAACCTAAATCTTGTTAAAAATAATTGAGTAAGAACATAAAATATTTTAATTGACTTTCATTGTCCAAATTCAGGAGGGGGGGTGGGGGAAAGATAAGGTACACTTACTGCTAAAAGAACGATATTGAAATCTGTAATAGTTTTCTTTCTTTTCTTTTCATAGCTGAAGTTGCTATTTTAAAGATACATGAAAGTCTTTGTTTATGCAAATTCATATTTAAAAAAAACTTTATGCTATTCATAACTGGGTTATGTAGTGAAATCCAGAAACCTCTCTGCTTCATGTGTCTCACTTTCTAAAAGTAAGCTTGTATAGTAGTACCACCATCTTTCATTCCATTAAGGTGAACCTGCATAACAGTGTAGACAGCAAGATGTCAGGCTTGTAATACTTCTGCTTATGGTCCATTATTTTTTTATTGATCTTTACAAGCCTATAACTCTTTAAAAAAGCATGTCATTAGACAGATATTGAAAGGAAATGCTGATGATGGCTCTACAAAACCAATAAAGCTGCCTTTATTAGCTGTTATAAAAGTCTATTGCTCATAGGGTCTCAGTCACAGCAGTCACTGACCCACACTTAAAACCTGTTTCATGCAGGCAACTCCAGAAGCTCCCATCCTTGTAGTTGCAGTGCTCCATCCTTCTAGACATGTATTTTTTTAGTTTTTTCCTGGTAAAATCAAAATACAAGATGTTAAACATGTGTACCTGCTTTTAAGTGCTGCTAGGTGGTGGAAGAACTCAATGGTGGCTCTAGAGAAAGGAGTAAGTTTCTTTTTTTGTTTGTAGTATTACGGTAGCTAAGACAGTAAACATTTATTTTCATTAAACACTTAGCTATAAATCTCTAATATCCATTTCTGATGTTCTAGATAAATCCTTACCCTTTCAATTGTTCCCTCTTCTTTAATCCTGTATCACTGATGAATCTAGGCAGTGACAAATGGCACTTTTAGACTCTGCAGCTACTTCTGTTTGTGTTCTTCCCCTATGTGTTTTCTTTCTAGGGAGCAGGAGGGGAAAGGGACAGGCTGGGGAATACAGTTTGAATACTAATGCTCATAAACGGCATCCTTTTCTTTCTCAAATCTGAGCCTGTCTGCAAAAGCTATAAATTGCCCTCTTAGAGAGAACTGACCATTTAATTTACTACCAAGACAAACAAATGGTTTGTATCAGTGTTAGATGATCAATTAGTGATCTTCCAGTTCACTTAGTTCCAACAAAGATGTACATAATGCCTGAAGTGGGTATATTTTCTCCTGAAGTAGGAGTAATTACCTCACGCCATTGAGAACACTTGCAATGAGTTGGCTGTATTTTTGCATAAATTGTCTGATAATGCAGTCAGTATTGATTGAGAAAAGGATGCACAACTTCTTCCAGCAACCAGAAACCCCAGAAATCTCCTTTTTAAGTTTCTGGATCTATGTGGCAGAAGTTCTGTTGAAGAAGATCTGTTGTCATGAAGCACGTGACATTTAACAGATGTAAAAGTAGATTATGAGAATTAGACTGCGAGAAGCTTGAACTCTGAAACTGTTGTGCCTGCCCTGCTGTTACCACCAACTGATGTGAAGATTGTCAGACAGGTACAATAACATCTCAAGTTTATGTTTAATGTTATTCAAGATGTCAAAGGTAGATGTAATTAAGCAATAACCATCTAATTCCAATGACAGAATAAACTTAACTGTATTGCTTTTTTCAGTTAAGATCCAGGTAAAAACAGGGTTCTGATTTGAGGTTAGAATGTAACTTGTAGTGAAAGGTAGACACCAGATTAGTTTAGGAGGCTGTAATTTTGAGAATATTCAGTTTCTCATTTAATGTTATTTTCTGGGATATAACTGTCAGATGTATCAATGCATAATAAGTTTTTTTTAAAAGAAAACCCAATTGACTAATGCAATATGAGTTGTTTTCATTTTCGTTGAGTTTTCTGTTTATGAAGAAAACACAATTTTAAGAAACAAGTTTAACAGAAGGTGTCAACTCCTATGTAATGTTATAATTTTGCAATTAATACTATTAAACTGTCATGAAATGGCATAAAACTGTTCAAAATTACAATTAAGAATTAATATCTTTATTACAGCAAAATGTTTTGTTCAGGATAATGGAAGGTACCCCTCAGAACCCGAGCTTCATGTAGAAAATGCCCTTTGTGACTAGTTTGCAGTAGTGAGAATCTGTACTGGTAATGTCATCCAGCCTGAGCAAGTTGAGCACAGCTGCTGGGCTGTGCACTTGTTTGCTCTGCACTGTAGATCAGATAGAGCTTAGACACTGCATGACCCTGCCCCATGCTAGACTACAGGGACTCCCAGCTGTAATGCTTTTGCTGACCCGTAGCAGACCAGCACAGCGACCTTTCTGGTATCTGTATAGCCCCAGGAAGTTTTGCAATGAATGAGGAAGTCTTTCAAGAGAAAGACTGAAGTACCACAGAGTAGAGCAAAGAACAGGCTCTGGCTTCTGAAGAGATGAATGTCTACAGCTCCAGGCACATTTTTAAAGGAGTTGAGTATATTGAGTACCTTTTGAAGACCTGACTCAGACCCTAAATTTTCATGATACTATCAGCTTGATCTTGTTTTTGGCTATTGGTTTAGTGGGAATAATCTTTCTCGATGAGCTCTCAAGGGTGCCACAGAACTCTGTTATTATTAAGCAAAGAGCTTGGAGATTCTCCACCACAATGTGGAATGTAACAGTATAGATGATACTTTAATAGCATGGTTTTGTTTGTCACACAAAATAATTAATTCTGTCCTGTCTTTGAACAACAGCAATGATTTTTGTGTTACTTGTTAATATATTTAGATTAGATGCTGAAGTGAAAGTCTAAACATGCTGTCATCTTCAGACACACTCAGGCAATTAGACTGCAGTTTGTGTTATTGTTTTATAATTCAAGCCTAGTGAAGTCATAAATTAAGAAGCTCATTAAATTTTCAATTGCATTAATAGGAAAATTCGACTTATTAAATTCTTTAAGCTTAGTAACAAAACATTGGGGATGCCTCTTTATTTTTTCTCTTTTTTTGTTAATCCTTGTTGCCCAGATAGCCTTCTCTACCTTTAATATAGGGGGGAAAAAAAGTAATAGGAATTGTAGAAAATGATGGCTCTTGGATGGAATTTAACTTTGATCCTCCTTGCCACATTTTTAAAGAATGTTTGTAACAAATTCTCACAGATGACAACCTGCCCTGTAAATAGCTGTAGGCATCTCATCAGGAAGGTGCCAGCATCTTTGCACTTTGTGCTTGCCACCCCTTTGTTTATAGCAGCATATCAAATAAAGACTGATAATACTATTTTTATTTAGCAATGCATGACACCATTGATGCTCTAGGTTGAGTTACTTTTAAAAAGGAAGTATAATAATAATATCAGGTTTTCTTGCAATTGGAAATTGTAGGTGTATGCAATACTGAACAGTTTCCTATTTGCATGCTCAGAGCTGTGTTTGTACTGGTAGAAATGGCTTCATGTCCATTAAAATCCTAACGAATGGATTGACAATTGTGGTGAATTTTCTTACTCCATGAAGCTTTTTTTGGTATCAGCTAATGGTTTGAGCCCAAAGTATTTGGAAATCAATGTCGTTACAACTAGTTATGCTGCACCTGATTTGTTGCATTCACTGCGTGTTCATATTCTGATGTTATAGCAGGCCTAGTACTGCAGAAATTCCTTTTTAGTTTAGTTTATTCAGTTGTGTCAGTTATTGTGAAATTATAGTGAGATGGCAGAAGAACATGTAAATAAGGGGATGTGAAATGCTTTGCACACAGTAGTAACCTATTCTAGGTAAGTACAGATGTAAAGAAAAATGTTTGGCTAGATAATTTGAAGACTTCGTTGTAAATGTGAGGATTTTTCCCCAGCAGTAGATGAATAAAGCTCCTGTTGCCTGCTACCGTTCAAAAGATAATTTCAGAGTGAAAAAACTGTCTAGTTGTACCTACTAAAATCATGTGTATTAGCTTTCTGCTCAATTAACTGCTCAATTTGGACAAACATGCCATAAGGGAAAAAACAGGTCAGTGTTTCTGCAGGCAATTCTACAGCATCTGTTGCTAAAGTACGTCCCCCAGGTGCACAGGTCCAACCTACTGCTCAGTGACTCCAGTAAAATCATGTGCACTTGAGAATTTGTAATCAAGGACCCATTCAAATTCCCTGGTTGAATCTTGCAGCAGGACCCTCAGTAAATGACCTTTTGCTTCACAAAGGTATGTGGTATTTGCAATACTAGCTATTTCTAGTCTTGTGGGACACATGGATGCCTAACTGCAAGGTCAATCACATTTCCTTTTCCTTCTGTGACATCAAGTACTTTTCTCTTGTGGGTGGGAGAGAGAAAATGATACTGGATATCAGTGCAGTCAGTCTTGGGGTGTGGAGAACATGGAAGTAGTGCTGCAAATGAAGGGTATTGGGATGGGTTTTATCATTTGAACTACTTCTTTTGCATTCTCATTGTAAAGATTGCATGCTATTCAGTGCTTTTTGTGGGGGAGAGAGTGGGGGTAATACACATGTTCCTGAACTGGGGAATCCAAAGTATTGCAGGTCACTGGGAAGGACAGTATTTCTATTCTTTTATTCTATTCTATTCTATGTGTTTGTGAGGTCATTTTCCTGTGTCTTTTACATTGCTATTGCTGTGGGTAGTGCAGTTAGTTGCCAGGAAAATAGATTCTAAAGACCTGCTCAAAACACATAGCAGAGTAAAAATTAATCAGACTTTTAACTTTGTTATTTCAGGGCTCAAATTTATTTAGCTAAAATTAGGGTACTTTTGAGAGTGACTAATAATTTTGAATCCCTCTGGATGGTGGGTGGGAGATAGATGGCATTTCTCTTCCCCATTTTTTTCCTCCTAGATATTAAGTGGAGTTGAGTCTGTTGCTGCACTCTAGTCATCTGCTGCCTCCAGTCAAGGCTCATGGTAAAACAAAAATGCTGACTTTAGGGAGCCTTCTGTGTCTTTCACGTTGCTTTCAAGCAATTTATTCAAAATTAAAACCAACAGAAAAACCAAACAAGGCACAACCCGAGCTGAAAGAAAGAAGCAGCCCATAGCTCTGGCAATGCACTGCCCAAGGGAGCACCCAGTTAGATTTCTTTTCCTTGCATTCCTGTTCAGTCATGAAACCACTGGTCCGTAATAGCATGGATCTCTCTTTGACCTGTGATAGGCCTTATTCTTCCTGTTCTCATTGTCACGTAATTTTAACCTCATCTCTTCAGAACTCAGATGGAGGGTTGCTAATAACTCTTTTTCCTACCACCAACAGGTAATTAGGGTAGCAAGAAGGACTTTTCAAATAAGTTTTAACTGTAAGGTATTTATCTCACTAGCTAAAGACTCTAATCTTTAAGCTAGAGAAGCATGTGCAAATATTTAAAATTGTTAGTTATGACAGGGAAGATATTCATATTGAGGGAATACTGGCTGCTGAAACTTTGGGATGTTAGTTCCCTTCTTGAAATGCAGATGTGTACAAGCCAGTTTCTACTGAAGGCTGTATTTCGTTGAGTAGACAATATCAGTGATGAAAGGACTGGATTTTGGTTTTGGTTTGAACCAATACAGCTCAGTCTTTGGGCAGTTCTTCCTGTTGGCAGCTACAACCCTGTGTGCAGTTCTGGCCTTGCAAGAGGATTGTGTCAACTCTATTTGGAGGTGTTATAAGGAGCTGAGATAACTGAAGGCTTCATGGTTCATGCTCATAGAACCAGGAATTCATATGGAAAAGTTACAGTTTCATCTAAGTAGGTGGTCTGTAGTGAAGGTGTGCTTAAGCTTATTTTCCCTGATCAGTGTTTGCTTAACCCTTATCTGAAGCTAACCTATAGCAGTTGCTCTGTCACCCAATGACCCATCCCTAGCAGAGAGAGGATGTATTGGGGAAAAAGAGAGGAGACTCACGGGTTGATTTAATGAAACAGCCAAACAAATGCCAATGCAAATATAAAGTATACACAGTTATGCTTGGCCCAGGGTGTGCATGGTGGTCACAATAAATAGGAGAGGTGCCCTTGGAAGTAGAGTGGTGAGTCCATCCTGGGGGAAAAGCAGGAGAAGGTAGAGGAAGAGCCCAAGCAAGAGACCCTCCCATCCTCAGGAAATTTCCTCTTTATGTGCTGAGTGTGAAGTTTCTGATCTGGAATCCACCTGTAGCCAGCTGGGGGCACATACCCAGACTGACTCCAAACTGCTGACAGCTGCAGACTGTGACAGACCTGGGGGTCTGTCCCAGTAAAACCAGGACAAACTTAATGATGAAAACTTAATTTTGTTAATCTACCTTTGCAGTTTATAGCTGTAACTGAATAACTTGGTTAACTACCTGTAGTTCTGTGCAATGGTTTCTCAAAGAAGGTTGCTCAGAGCAAGAGGTGTTTCTGACTTTTCTGGGGTTTTTTTTCCTGTTGTCAATCAAAATAATAAACAGAAAAGAATGTTAGAACTTACTACTTTGAACAACACTGCTGTAATAAAGCACATGAAATAGTTTCACTAACCTTGGCCTAGACTTGCACTAAGAATCTCCATAATTGGGCAAGTGTATCGCAGATGTGAGGTCTCTGATTACTGCAGCTATGCCAATCTCCTGGCAATGTGTTGTTTTTAATGTGACAGCTGTATTCCAGCAATCCAGGGTTACAGATTTTGGCAGCCTGAAGTTCTCATTATGCCATTTGTGCTCTGCAGTAAAATAATTATTTCAAAGCAAGCTGCTTCCTTCTCATCCCTAACCTGGGATCAGAAGTCATCCTGTTTATTGTTTTGTGACTTTTCATCTAATCATTATCTGCAGCATCTGGGTTTGCATTGAAAAGTTAGTGTTCTGAGACCGACCTAAGGTATTAATTTAAGAAAAATAAAAAAGTAAATGTGCATGTGTATGTAAAAGTAACAGCCTGAAATCTGTTCTAAAGTACATTTCTCCTTTGAGCAAATGAACTGGGAATAGCTAAAAATTAGAGGGGATTTTTTTAGTGCTTATGTCATGTGCAGAAATTATTTTTATGGACTTGTCTTTCAGTTAACCTGTGAATTAGTGAAATGAATAATCTTTATACCTCTCACAAATTTGAACCTAAAGCCATGCAGTATCTATCTTGAGAAGATGCCACAGCAGCACCTGAATAAATTCAAACTCATTTCACTGAAGATATTTTAAAGAGGAATGTTTTTGTTGGGTTTTATCCTGAAACAGTGAATTTTCTTTAAAGTCCAACTGGTGAGCAATGCATAAATGAGCATTAGAGGTATTATCTTAATACAACAAAATACAATCACACTTGCAGAGGTCAGGGTCTACCTCCGTATCCCTTTTCTCCCCCTTCCCATTTCTGACATTGCTCTGGACATCAGAGCATCAGTGAAGGCGGGTGTCGTGTTAGGGCTATTTTTTGTTTGTCATAGACCAAAGGATGAAGCTAAATTAAATTGGAAAGTAACACAAAAAAGCCTGAAACAATTCTGAATTATAACTACACGACCAAAAATAGATCCAGCTTTTCTGGGATCTAATGAGTATGGTGGTGATAGCAATGGAAATTAGAAAAGCGTCTTATAAAGAGATTCACTTTTCATCAGCACCTTATTTTTAATAAATCAGTGCTGAATTTTAATTTGTAATTCAATTTCCTTAATGCATTCACCTTGTGTAACTGAGAAATCGGTATCACTGGATGAATGTATTGTTTTTGCCTCTCTACTTTAAAGGTCATGTCCTCATTCAAGCAACTATAAAAATTAACATCTCCCAGTAATTTTAGAGTACGTAAGATTTCTCTGTAGTCCTGCTTTTGGCAGCAGAATATTTTGATGCATTACTGCTATATGACAATCCCAATAAAGAATCCTTATTAATAATCCTATTAATATTTCATCTAATGTGAACAAAATGGTAAATACTTTGTGGCTTTAACCCACTGCTGAGCTTCCAATTATTATTTTCCTCTCTATCTGCTTGCAGTATGTAATTTTATTAATATGACTGAAATGTTCTAACAATCAAGGGTTAGGATCCTAACAGCGTGAAGTCTTCATTATGTGATTTCTGTTCTACAGCAAAATAATGATTGTGAGGCAAGCTGTTCTCCATGTAACACTTACAGAATAACTCATAAGACTACCCATTTACCAGCTACTGGTTATGGATTCAATTACTTCATGCCTCAGGTTTGTGGATGTTGGAATCATGTCATGCATCTGTCTTGAGCTGCACTGTAAAAAGCATTTGAAGTGAATAAATTACAGGTGATGTTCCCCAGAAGCGCTCTGAGGTTTTTTGCTTTCTCCCAAGCCCACTCAAGACAGTGTCTTCTAAAAGTTTAATGAAGGTTTCATAAACCATAAAAAAGCCCTCTAGAATGTCATGACCTCCTTTCATTTTCTGATACTGTGCAAAACCATACTTTTCTGCAATTAACAGGGATGAGAGTATTACACTTGAGAGACAGCATTTAAATGGTGGGTTTTAGGCCCAAATATATATTAACCGGAGAGGTAAATAAGCAGTTATTTCTGATGGCTATGCAGATCTCATAAAGAGAGATTTTATTTTTCGGAGCAATAGATATTTGTATGTGATTAATACAGTTTGCCTCCTTCAATGTGCAGCTGAAATTGGCAAGGAGATGAAATCATAAATACTTAATTATTAGCAAGTGACTCTGGGACCAGCTGCTGTGTATCTACTATTTCTTATATGAAGCATATAACAGGGGAAGTCTTGGGGTGTGTGACTGTACTTCATCTGACCTATAGCCCAATCGTTTTTCTTTCTCTTACTACAGGATAAAATTGCAGCATACATTAGTGCATTTTAGAATAGAACAGCCTGGTTTTTGATTTTCTCTTTTTATTTTTTTTTTCCCAAGAGGAAGGAGCCCTTCTGTGCTGACAGTGTAAGAAAGCTTGTGAGTGGTGAGTAATTGTTGATGGATGATCTAAAGTAATTACCAAGTTTGGAACTCAAACAGCATACAAACCATGACACAGTTTGAATTCAACTATTGATCGTGCTTTTATGAGGAATTTAGCATTAGCTATAGTTTGTTTGCTCCCTGGTGCCCTGGAAAATGCAGTCAAATGTTAGTTGAAAATGGAAATAATGAATTTACTTGGAGCAAGATCTTGCTGTTTTTCCTCCTGTGCTTTTTAAGGTGTGTTTTCCCCCCTTTCTTTCTCAGTTTTACCCAGTAGAGTTTCACAGAGTCAAGCTAGTAAAGCTGCCAATACAGTCCTAACTGTGGTATCTGTTAAAGTCTTACAAGTGCTGTAGCCTCATATGCTAGCCCCAGCCCAGACTTTGCCTCGCAGGCCATAGATCTGATCAATGGTGTTGAGGCAACTTGTGTCAAANTCAATTTCCTTAATGCATTCACCTTGTGTAACTGAGAAATCGGTATCACTGGATGAATGTATTGTTTTTGCCTCTCTACTTTAAAGGTCATGTCCTCATTCAAGCAACTATAAAAATTAACATCTCCCAGTAATTTTAGAGTACGTAAGATTTCTCTGTAGTCCTGCTTTTGGCAGCAGAATATTTTGATGCATTACTGCTATATGACAATCCCAATAAAGAATCCTTATTAATAATCCTATTAATATTTCATCTAATGTGAACAAAATGGTAAATACTTTGTGGCTTTAACCCACTGCTGAGCTTCCAATTATTATTTTCCTCTCTATATCTGCTTGCAGTATGTAATTTTATTAATATGACTGAAATGTTCTAACAATCAAGGGTTAGGATCCTAACAGCGTGAAGTCTTCATTATGTGATTTCTGTTCTACAGCAAAATAATGATTGTGAGGCAAGCTGTTCTCCATGTAACACTTACAGAATAACTCATAAGACTACCCATTTACCAGCTACTGGTTATGGATTCAATTACTTCATGCCTCAGGTTTGTGGATGTTGGAATCATGTCATGCATCTGTCTTGAGCTGCACTGTAAAAAGCATTTGAAGTGAATAAATTACAGGTGATGTTCCCCAGAAGCGCTCTGAGGTTTTTTGCTTTCTCCCAAGCCCACTCAAGACAGTGTCTTCTAAAAGTTTAATGAAGGTTTCATAAACCATAAAAAAGCCCTCTAGAATGTCATGACCTCCTTTCATTTTCTGATACTGTGCAAAACCATACTTTTCTGCAATTAACAGGGATGAGAGTATTACACTTGAGAGACAGCATTTAAATGGTGGGTTTTAGGCCCAAATATATATTAACCGGAGAGGTAAATAAGCAGTTATTTCTGATGGCTATGCAGATCTCATAAAGAGAGATTTTATTTTTCGGAGCAATAGATATTTGTATGTGATTAATACAGTTTGCCTCCTTCAATGTGCAGCTGAAATTGGCAAGGAGATGAAATCATAAATACTTAATTATTAGCAAGTGACTCTGGGACCAGCTGCTGTGTATCTACTATTTCTTATATGAAGCATATAACAGGGGAAGTCTTGGGGTGTGTGACTGTACTTCATCTGACCTATAGCCCAATCGTTTTTCTTTCTCTTACTACAGGATAAAATTGCAGCATACATTAGTGCATTTTAGAATAGAACAGCCTGGTTTTTGATTTTCTCTTTTTATTTTTTTTTTCCCAAGAGGAAGGAGCCCTTCTGTGCTGACAGTGTAAGAAAGCTTGTGAGTGGTGAGTAATTGTTGATGGATGATCTAAAGTAATTACCAAGTTTGGAACTCAAACAGCATACAAACCATGACACAGTTTGAATTCAACTATTGATCGTGCTTTTATGAGGAATTTAGCATTAGCTATAGTTTGTTTGCTCCCTGGTGCCCTGGAAAATGCAGTCAAATGTTAGTTGAAAATGGAAATAATGAATTTACTTGGAGCAAGATCTTGCTGTTTTTCCTCCTGTGCTTTTTAAGGTGTGTTTTCCCCCCTTTCTTTCTCAGTTTTACCCAGTAGAGTTTCACAGAGTCAAGCTAGTAAAGCTGCCAATACAGTCCTAACTGTGGTATCTGTTAAAGTCTTACAAGTGCTGTAGCCTCATATGCTAGCCCCAGCCCAGACTTTGCCTCGCAGGCCATAGATCTGATCAATGGTGTTGAGGCAACTTGTGTCAAATAGTTTTCTTGCGAGGTATGCTGAAACAACCTGAGGGAAAAATAAGATTATTCTGACAGGATGAGAGAGATTATGCTCAGTAAATTCCTAACTGTTTCTGGAATTGGGCTGACTGTAGCAGACCACCACGTATTACCTGGTGTCAGTCAGACAAGCCCTGTAATTCAGGACCACACTTGTTCCATGGTCAGAGCGCCAGGATTAGAGCGATACAAGAACTGCACTAACAAGCCACTTGCTTTATAGGATTAGTCTTCCATACCTCAGAAAATGGTGGTGGTTTTCCCAGCAGTTGAAATGTCTGACCATTTTTTGGGTGTAAATACATTGTTTTGACACTTTTGTTGCTTATGAAATGTGTGCCTGATGGGAATGAAGTGGGAAATATTAAAATACCTGAGAAATTTCTGATCAATACACACAGCTCTCTTGCTTTAGAAGCATTTTACACATTGACAAGAAAAAAAAATTATGTACAGTTGTGGTTTTCTTGGCTCCAGACTGCAAACTATACATCAAAGGAGACTGGCACTCATGTGTTACACTTGTGATTAGATACTTAGGTGTGGGGTTTTAACAAAGACATGGCAGTGACATTTTTCTCACCATTTTTTTTCCTAACTGCTCTATTTTTGTAACTTTCAGACCTTTTTTTGATACCCTTAATTTGTAGGATGGCTGAGAGCAGAGAAAGATGCAGTGTTCACCGCATCCCTTGGTACTGTTCTTTTTAGTATTGAATTTTAACAAAAGATCAAGGATTTAAAGTCCCATTTCTTTTACCCCCTCCAAAACTTACAGACATTATTATAAATACTTGTGTCTCCACATGGCTGCATCAGCTGCATGCCATGTGGCAGCTTTGGTTACGAATATAGTGAGTGTTACCATTTAGCTATGTTAATGTAAATAATAGAAGAACACATATGTAAGCTAAGAATTGAGAACTGAGGTTGACACATGGATGCTTCTTTTGTTCTGATGAGAAACTACAGATGCCCAGGTTTTTGTGGGAGGTGCAGAAACATTTCTCTTGGCTTTTTGCTCAGGACTTACAGGATAAAATTGCAGCATACATTAGTGCATTTTAGAATAGAACAGCCTGGTTTTTGATTTTCTCTTTTTATTTTTTTTTTCCCAAGAGGAAGGAGCCCTTCTGTGCTGACAGTGTAAGAAAGCTTGTGAGTGGTGAGTAATTGTTGATGGATGATCTAAAGTAATTACCAAGTTTGGAACTCAAACAGCATACAAACCATGACACAGTTTGAATTCAACTATTGATCGTGCTTTTATGAGGAATTTAGCATTAGCTATAGTTTGTTTGCTCCCTGGTGCCCTGGAAAATGCAGTCAAATGTTAGTTGAAAATGGAAATAATGAATTTACTTGGAGCAAGATCTTGCTGTTTTTCCTCCTGTGCTTTTTAAGGTGTGTTTTCCCCCCTTTCTTTCTCAGTTTTACCCAGTAGAGTTTCACAGAGTCAAGCTAGTAAAGCTGCCAATACAGTCCTAACTGTGGTATCTGTTAAAGTCTTACAAGTGCTGTAGCCTCATATGCTAGCCCCAGCCCAGACTTTGCCTCGCAGGCCATAGATCTGATCAATGGTGTTGAGGCAACTTGTGTCAAATAGTTTTCTTGCGAGGTATGCTGAAACAACCTGAGGGAAAAATAAGATTATTCTGACAGGATGAGAGAGATTATGCTCAGTAAATTCCTAACTGTTTCTGGAATTGGGCTGACTGTAGCAGACCACCACGTATTACCTGGTGTCAGTCAGACAAGCCCTGTAATTCAGGACCACACTTGTTCCATGGTCAGAGCGCCAGGATTAGAGCGATACAAGAACTGCACTAACAAGCCACTTGCTTTATAGGATTAGTCTTCCATACCTCAGAAAATGGTGGTGGTTTTCCCAGCAGTTGAAATGTCTGACCATTTTTTGGGTGTAAATACATTGTTTTGACACTTTTGTTGCTTATGAAATGTGTGCCTGATGGGAATGAAGTGGGAAATATTAAAATACCTGAGAAATTTCTGATCAATACACACAGCTCTCTTGCTTTAGAAGCATTTTACACATTGACAAGAAAAAAAATTATGTACAGTTGTGGTTTTCTTGGCTCCAGACTGCAAACTATACATCAAAGGAGACTGGCACTCATGTGTTACACTTGTGATTAGATACTTAGGTGTGGGGTTTTAACAAAGACATGGCAGTGACATTTTTCTCACCATTTTTTTTCCTAACTGCTCTATTTTTGTAACTTTCAGACCTTTTTTTGATACCCTTAATTTGTAGGATGGCTGAGAGCAGAGAAAGATGCAGTGTTCACCGCATCCCTTGGTACTGTTCTTTTTAGTATTGAATTTTAACAAAAGATCAAGGATTTAAAGTCCCATTTCTTTTACCCCCTCCAAAACTTGTTTTCTTGGCTCCAGACTGCAAACTATACATCAAAGGAGACTGGCACTCATGTGTTACACTTGTGATTAGATACTTAGGTGTGGGGTTTTAACAAAGACATGGCAGTGACATTTTTCTCACCATTTTTTTTCCTAACTGCTCTATTTTTGTAACTTTCAGACCTTTTTTTGATACCCTTAATTTGTAGGATGGCTGAGAGCAGAGAAAGATGCAGTGTTCACCGCATCCCTTGGTACTGTTCTTTTTAGTATTGAATTTTAACAAAAGATCAAGGATTTAAAGTCCCATTTCTTTTACCCCCTCCAAAACTTACAGACATTATTATAAATACTTGTGTCTCCACATGGCTGCATCAGCTGCATGCCATGTGGCAGCTTTGGTTACGAATATAGTGAGTGTTACCATTTAGCTATGTTAATGTAAATAATAGAAGAACACATATGTAAGCTAAGAATTGAGAACTGAGGTTGACACATGGATGCTTCTTTTGTTCTGATGAGAAACTACAGATGCCCAGGTTTTTGTGGGAGGTGCAGAAACATTTCTCTTGGCTTTTTGCTCAGGACTTGGTTGACCTTGGTCAAAAAAATGCTAAGTTGGATATCAACAGGTGTCTGCCTCAAAAAAGAGGTTGACGCAGCAGAACAGTATAAAAGTGAGCTTGACTGCAGAGAGTAGAAGTGTGCGTGTGAGAGAGAGATAGAGAGATATCTTTCTGTGGAGCTCTCTCTTTCTCTGTGGACAGGATGTTGTGGTGTTCCTGGCAGACAACAACCAGATAGAATAGACTGGACTGGGATCTTAGACTGTGTTGTGAATCTGTTGGATATTTTCCATGATAGATTTGGGTGGGTCTTCCTGATCCTGCAGACATTGTCTCTGAGTTTCTTGCTGGGATGTTTCTGGTCAGAGGTTTATACCTTTGCTTCTTTACTGGCTGGCTGTACGATTTCATCTTTGCGTTATATAGAGATAGATAACAAAATGTGTCAACACTCACAAAAGTTCAACCTTACAGCATACTGGAAGTGTGCCCATTGTCCACTATGTATATTGGTCATGTGAGTGTTTATTGTATTAAACATCTGGATACTCATGTTAATATTGACTACTTAATTCAGTAGGTATCACAGATGCCTAACCCCCCCGTATTTAGTGGGTAGTGCACTTGGAGAAATAAGAGCAAAAGAGTTCTGAGTACAAGTACTATAGACGGGATAGACTGAGAGAAGCAGAAAAGGATGTGTATAGGGTATTTTGTATGTTGATTTCTTCTTGTAATGAAAGAAATCAGAAGATACCAATCTTGTCTTGGTAAGAATCAGAGAAAGCCTTTGACATCATCTTTAATGCTTCTCATAGGAGACAGACTTTAACATCACCTCTTTTTCAAAAACTTATGGTGTACCATTGTTAAAGACATATATAAGATATATATTGGAAACTGGATCACTGCGTTCCCTTTCTTTCCTGTCAAGTCTATTAACTGAATTCTGAATTACTACAGTCTCTGTGCAGGTTTGTGCAAGCCCTGCAGTGGCAGGAGGCAGGACTACTCTTGAGCCACTGAGGAGTCCTTTTCCAAGCAAGATGCTCAGAATGGTTTTCCTAGTAGGTGATGAAGTTGCAATGAGTGGATGCCGTGGGGGGTTTACAATAGGACAAGCTATGTCTTCTGGCAGAAGAATGATGAATATGTGACTATAGGAATATAGAAGTGGAGGATGTGGCAGAAGTATAAAATCTCTGAACTGGCTGGCTGAGGCCTAAAGAGCTTTAGGGCATATTATGGCCATGATAGCCATGCAGAGTTTTCAGCTAGGTCAGATTTTGGGAGCAGAAAGGTATGTATGGGATTGTCCACCCATACCTATCCCAAAGGATTACCTTCTTCTGTTTTTTCTATACTACTTCTTTGCTATTGTTAGAAACACAGTGCTGTCAAACATATTTTGCTTAGTAAAGAGTTCCTTTGTCTCCTAGATTATTAAAATTCCTTGTTGGGTAAAAACCTACCATTATTCATCACTGTCTTGTCATCCCTGCCTATATACTTCTGGGAGCTCTGCTGGTTTGTAGCATGGAATTGAATCCTGGCCCAACAGTGGCAATGGTGGGACTTCCCAGTTATTCCTCTGTCTTCTCTTTGGAACCAGGTTGTTATTTTGCACAGTTTGGTAGGTGTCTGTAAGAGACTTCAAGTTAGGTTAGGGAGTTTAGGTGCTGCTTTCCTGAGACTGGAGGGTCTAACGTCATCTAACCACATCTCTTTGTCAAGCCAAGATGCTTTTCAGCCCAACCATAAGAAAGTGGGTAGTATGATGTGATGGGTTGCTGTGTTTTTTTTTCAGCTCTAATTTCTGAGGTTGGTCTTTTTCTGTCCTTTCTCTGTGGCAGCCCCTTATATTTGGAAAGTAAAATCACAACTCATGGGTTGTATTGGGTGGTTGTGTAAATTGGTGAAGACATTTAATAAATAAAATTTATACTTCAGTCATAGTCCTCAGTCTCTTTTCTGTATCTAAATCAAAGATTTCCTATAGGTTTTTTCAGTTGTCCTACAAAGCTGAGTACAGGAGAAGAGTCATTGCTGAAGAAACCCACAAGAGGGTTTGGGAAAGATAACATTCCCTTAAAACATTGTAGGATAGCACCTAAATAGCGTTTATACTTCTGTGAAATATTTTTTTATTTCTTCCTCACTACAGGAATATAATTGCATTACATATGGTATAATATCTGTTTTGCTGAAGCCATGATGCTTGCTTCACCGGGTGCTTAAATTGGGGTCATGTAATAGAACTGGCTGTTGTTCTACAGTCATACCTAGATGTAAAGAAGACTATGTGATGTGCCTGGATGCTGGACAGAGAGTTATAGGTCACACTATGTTGTGTACCTACATAACATGTCAAAAAGAAACAGAAAAGTTCAACTAAATGGGGCATTTATTGCGAGATGAATGAAAGGTGGGATTGTGAATTATAACCTTTACAAAAAGCCCAGCTTGTTTTAACAGTACTGTGTCCTCTAGAAGAAAACCTTGGTATTTCCATTCATATACTTTACTAGAGGTTGGTTCTTTTGTACTCATAATTGTTTGCTTTTGTAGATGCACCCACATGGATGCTTCCTGGAGTGACAGTTGCAGACACAGGAATCTATCATACCTCTGAATTAAATTCTAACTATGTAATCAGTTTTTAGTGGTGTTGTGTAATGTTTTATAGTGTGCAGTTTCTTCGTGAATATTGTTTTTATTGTCACATACTGATAGATTTTCAGCAGTCTTTTTGCATTTTGTAGATATTTGCAGCAATTTTTGTTTTAAAAAAATCATTTGGGTACCCATAAAGCTTTAAATTGCAGAGTGCTCAGAGTAGCTTGCAGAGCTGTTATCGTAAATATCAATAACTCCAAAAAGCACACATGTATTAATATGAGAGTTCCAGCTACAGAGACATTATGTGTACCTGCAGAGTAAGAAAAGACTGAACAAGATTCTTGAACTTGTTGCCCTTGCATGTTTTGTTCTACAATCCAGCTCTACCAGGCAACAAGATTTGATGAGACCTACTGAACACAGAATCCTCACAATGGAGTTGCCCAAATTTATTTAGCACAAGCATTTCTATAACTATCAAACTCTCAGTAACTGTGTGGCCTCGCTGCAATATTTGCACAAATATTTGTAATATTTGTGATTGATGAGTTGAGAATTATGATCTAGAATACAGCAGGAATGTCTCTGCCTGAATCCGGTTTTGCCTTTGCAGTGATCCAGTCTCCAATGTATATCTTGCATATGTATTTGTATTTAGGATGAATTTTCTTGGTCAAAAGAAGCATTGCAGGTTTTTTTAGTGACACCGTTCTGTTTCTGGGAATACAGAAAATTGCTGATGACTATGCAGTTCTGCTAATTGTAACCATTCTTTCTGTGCTGGAAGCGCCTGTGTGAAACTGGAGCCATTTAGATGATTTCTTGTAGGCCACTGAACCCCTATTTGATGGTAATAACTTTTTTGTTGCTACAGCCTGTGCTGGATTCAAAGCAGTGACCTGTGGATGAAAGGATCCATATCCCACTGCCAGTCTTCTGATTTAGCTACTCTTGGCCCATATTTCTTCTCTGCAAGCAGCTGCTTCTGCCTCTGGAGTTACTGAGTGAAACAGGCAGCAAAGAAATCATTCAGTGGCTCATTTCCACTTGGGTTCAGTGATCAGGATCATGACAGAAATAAGTGTGTTGAACTGAAGGGGTCTTTCTGTTTTTCTTAAATGTTCTCCATGATATAACTGTTACAGAAGTGCTGTGTGTTCCAATTAAACAGTGGCTCCAGCAGAGAGTGACTGCTGTGCACTCACAGGATAAATCAGATTTACTACTGAGCTCCAAAGCAGAGTTAAAAAAGGAAAATCCATTTTGGCAACCCCTATAAAAAAAGCATATGTATTTTCTGTCCGTTCTCGGACCTTCATATGTAGTTCTTATTTTCCATAGGTACTGAATACCTATGGCTCTATGTGGAGTTAAAACCCTATTAATTTCAGAGATCCTTAAACAGCAGTGTCATGTCTGTAACATCTTTTGCAGACAGATTATGGAGCAAGCTGGGCTTAGCAGCTTTGAGTTTCGATTCTACTCCAGATCCCCGGAGGGATGTTATGCACGTCATTCCTTCCTGCAAATGGGAATAATGAGGTTTTTGCATTTCGCTTTTTTACTCCCTCAGGTGGAAAAACCTTTGGGCCAGAGACATTTCTGAGCTATTTAATCTGCACCTAGTACAGAGTCCCAAACTGGATTCTGTATCTGGCTTCCTGTCATCAGTTTTATTTTTTCTCTCCAAGCTGTAACCATGTGTGAATCCTTGGAATTTAGCTCGTTTATAAGCAGAGATCCATTGATGTATCTAAGTATATAGAAGAGTCTACAAAGATAAGCCCCCACTCGGGAAACACAAGCTTTGGTCAATAGTAGCTCTGTTAGCCACATTTTAAGACAAAAGATGTTTTTCACACTTAGCAGAGCAATTCAGTGCTGCTCTTTCTCCTGTGGTGCATCAACAAAACACACTCCTCTCTTGGCTAGCTACAAACGTATGCATTGCACTTAGTTACATGTCTTATTGCCTCTTGCTACTGTACTGTGAGTAGGAATGACCTTAGGAAGGCCTATGAAAGGCTGACACTGGTTTGTGTGATGCTTTGGCTACTGGTGCTGTCGTAGCCAAAAGGCTCAGCCAGCCAGTTGTGCCCTTTTGTGGTCTCCAACCTGACCAGAAAGAGAGCGGATTTCATTAAAGCTATTATGTAAGTAGTGCCACATAATGGTTTACACTGAGTGAGAGCCAGTCACATTAGTTGGAGATTAATGTAACACCCTGTGTTTGAAAGGCTGTAGTTCTCAGTTAAGTGTAATAACTGAAATTTCCTATCTGCGAGCCTAGTTGTTCCAGGCATAAAATGAAACCCAACTCTGTATTTACTCAGACAATTTCTGTTGTTTGAGTCACTTCATGGATACATGAAAGAAAGTCTGATGAAATGAATTATGGATATGAAAAATAGCAAGAGTAACATCTATTTCAGACTTTTATATTGTGTAAGGGGAGTCTCAGGACTTCAGCTTCACCAAAAAAATCTTTTTTCTTTTCCCCCTTTTTTTTTCTTCCTGCCTCTTTTTTCATTGCCTATGAAATTGAGATGAGGACAAAGATATTAAAAACTAGTTTTCCTGACTCAGAATAGGAAGGATTGAGAGGCAGCAGGATGCCTTGTGCATTGCGGAAAGTGGGTAGCCATCAATAATAATGAAATTTTAAAGGCACATCATTTTACAAAATACATCTGTGAGACAGTGAGCTGGAGTTGGAGTTGATGCAGTTTTCTCCAAGGAGAGTAACTTCTGAAGTATCTCATTAGGTAATACTAATTGCTAGATTACTTCTTCTGGAGCATGTGAATATCATGAGAAATTCAGTATGCCATGAACCAAAAGAGAAAACCCCTGAAGTAGAGGGGAATAGTAACATGCTTTGGATAATGTGTATGAATTTTTCATGTATGTTTTACTGGCTTTACAGATGGTCAGAACGGTGGTACCTGAGGTAGTAATGACACACAGAAAAATTCTACCTTCCCAAGCAACATGGGACAATAAATGGACACAAAAGCTTTTCAACATCTATTTAGAGAAAGAGTCAATACCACACAATTAAATGTTTTAATTTGCTGTTGTATGTGTCAGAGTACGAAGCAGCAATATCTTTGAATTGTTGATTAAATCCGTGTTTACTGCATTGCAAGGTGATTTCTAACAACATTTTTCTCCAAATTTCACATTGATTAAATAGCCATCCTTGTTTAATAAAGGATAGATCTACCTAATGCATAAGGAAAAGGAATGTGAAGATTTTATATGAGATTAATTGGCCAGTTATCTTTAATTTAGAATTACCTTATTGATATGTAGTTATGAGTCTCTGTGGTGTATTTTCTGGAAATAACACAGAAAAGAGGGGAAAAAAAACAGCATGAGAAAATGTGAAATCAAACAAGCATTGTAGGATGATTAATGTTTAAAGGAGAACTGAGGGATAATGGTGTTGAGCTGATTATAAGCATGTCTAAGGAAGTAATTTTCTTTTTACAGCATGCATCACCTTGGATTTGAAACATGATTTGTTTTATTTTTCACTGATATCCTGCTTATTATGCAGCCCTCTTATGAAAGGAGAAATACTTGAAAAAATAATGACTGGTTTATTGCAATATATTTAAATACTAATGAAAGATGTTTTATTTTTTATAAAGAATCACAGAGTTATCGAGGCTGAAAAAGACCTCAGATCATCACGTCCAGCCTATCACCTAACATCACCACAATCATCTAGGCCATGGCACTAGTGCCATGTCCAGTCTTTTCTTAAACACCTCCAGGGATAGGAACTCCATCACCTCCCTGGGCAGTCCATTCCAGTGTCTAACCATCCAAGTGCTTCCTAACATCCAACCTAACCCTCCTCTGGCACAGCTTCAGGCCCTGCCCTCTTGTCTATCACTAGTTGCCTTGGAGAAGAGCTCAACCCCCACCCTTCAGGTAGTTATAGAGGGTGGTATGGTCCCCCCCTGAATCTCCTCTTCTCCAGGCTAAAGTTAGTTAGTAAAAAAAATCAAAAGCCACGCTTTTAGATTTACATTCCCAAGGTCAACTTTTCCTGGTTTGACTGAAAAGAATATAATTTCCAAAACCAGCTGGTTCTGTGTTTTAGCCATGCTGATGCTCATTCTTGAGCAGATGTGTAAGCGCTTCCCAGCAGTTGTTTTTTAGTCCTTTCATTCCCAAAGTTCTTGGTACTACATCTTTAGGTGACCAGTTTGAAGATTTAGGGGATATAACTCTATATGCACTTCATTATGTCTGGCATAAATGGCATTTGTTTTAACACAAGCTACTTCCTTAAACACTGTTAGCTACTGATCATCTTTCTGAAGTACTGGTACTTACAGACACAATCTAAAGATGAGGCAATTCTCTCCAGAACATATTGTCTTAGAATAAAACTTGGAGGCAATGGAACTAATGAAATGCTGGGAAACTTTCACCGTGTTACTTTTTTGTTCCCAA
Organism: Upupa epops; assembly: GCA_013397515.1. Taxonomy (NCBI): domain Eukaryota; kingdom Metazoa; phylum Chordata; class Aves; order Bucerotiformes; family Upupidae; genus Upupa; species Upupa epops. The sequence goes on from VZRI01005347.1 coordinate 73,949, forward strand.
ACTGAAAGAGAAATTAGTTAATAATTAAGTTTGACAGTGTTTCAAAAGCCTGAGCTCTTCTGGTCATATTTTTCTGTGTCTTCTACTGTAAAATCTTAGGAAATATTCTGTGAAATTGGAGCAGTCAGCTTGCAAATACAGTGTCAGCCTGGTTTCATGGGTAGCTCTCTGTGTAGCAGAAGGTCACAATGGTGTGGAATCGAAAAAGACACCCCAAGCAGGTTTCCTGCTTCCTTTGAAGTATAACACATCCCACAACTGTCCAATTCACACAATACATTCTCAGAAAGCTCTGGTAATGAGACTGAAATGTTTGTGTTTGAAAGTTAGAATGCCTTGATTAACTGGGAACATTTGGTCATAGGTTGTGTCTTACTGGCAATCTGTAGTCTTATTTGTTCATTTATTAATAGGAAAAAGTAATAATTTTTTCAGGTTTAAGTATTGTTTTATTGTTTTCATTTGATGTGTTCGTTGCATCTGTTCTAATGATGATTTGAAATGTGTTGGATGTAAAAATGGGTCAAAATGCCTTTTGTAATAGCAATGATAATTGTTTTATTAATCCAATTTAACACTAGATTTCCTCAGGCGCCGGATAGCATTCTTCTTAATAATTTGAATAATAACAGTTGGTTTTACTAAATAAAGTATGAATACCCATATGTCTTATCTTTATTTGAAACAAATACCGTATTTCTTTGATTTAGGAACAATTACAAGAATAAGGATTAAAAAGTCACAAGAAAAGTATCAAATGCTTTTGGATGTTTGAAATGACTGCCTTCTTAGGAAGTCTGTCATTTTTACAGAATTAAGTAAGTGCTACCTTGGCATAAGTAAGATATTTTTATAAATTCAATGCTGCTGCTTTTCAGATTTCTATAGTATTTATCATTATAGGCTTTTGAAATGAAAATTTATCTTTGTTGGAAAACAGAAGCATTTTAAGACTGAGAAAGACATTTTGGTATCTACTGATTTTGTCTGAAATTTTTCTGGCCAAGCAGACACAATTTTACAGGTCACTTTTCAATAGGTATTTTTTCGATGATTTAGTGAATATTTCATCTTGAAATAGGTGGGTTGAAATGTACTAGAAAATGTTTGTATGGGTAGAAGACTGTGTAGCTGTTGTAATAATTGTGTCTGAATAATTGATAAAACATTTAAATTCCTTCCCCTGCTTCTGCTGGTTGCAAATACGTTGTGCTATAGGCACCACATTCATGCTTAATTACACTGATAAGAGGCAAAGTGATCTTAGTTTAAATCTTTCTATAAGAATTAAAATACAATATATTCCTCAGTGTCTAACATTACAATAAATTAAAGTGTCAGAATTAACTGCTTGGTTCCATTACACAGCCTTATCACCTTAGCTCAGTTAAGGGTCCTGCTAGCTGTCAGTATTTAGCATTCAGTCATTGCTGACGGAGCATTACATGTTGAATGGCTCAAGTCTGAATCATGCCAGAGTTAATGGCTGTATTTATGAATACTAAATTCTAAATAGTGAATTACTTCCCATAGCTATAACGTTATGTTCTACCTATATAGTTAAAATTATTTCCTATACATTTCAGAGCAAATAAAAGGTTTTCCTAACCTTGTGGCAGACACGTCTGTGTGCTTCTAATTGCTATTCATAGTGCAAAAGAATACTGTGTGAGCTTTATCTTTTAATGCCTTTTCCTGCCTATAGTGTTCCAGTGTAACTGTGCAGGATCATGTTAATAGACTGGCTGCTGTTTACTTGCTCTGACTTCTGTTAAATTTTAGGTGGAGCAAGTTACATATGAACTTCAATTGATGCCTTCCAGTGAAGTTAGTTAGAACTTTAGTTCAGGTATTATTTTAACCCTCTATTGGATGGGGCAATGCACTGTATAAAAATTATGCAAGTTAAGGAAGACCTTTACATTGTTAGCTTCCCTTTGATGGTAGTTTTCTCCAATTTTCTTGTATTTCCTTTTTTGAATTATGTGTGGCTTTGTCAGTACCATCTACCAATGAATGTGCTGGGCTGTGCATGGGTTTAAATGGCCAAAAATAAAGCATAAGTGGTATTTTTAGTGCAATAGCTATGCTTACTGCTTATTGGTGTGAGTATACAGGCTTGGGTTTCATATGTTGAGACAATTCCTGAAGACAGATTAAAAAAAATATTGAAAAATTCTTTGTTTTGCTAACAGTAGAACAGTATTTTTGCTCTCTTACTAAGTTATTCCTTTCAGAGAGCTTTTTACAGTTCTTTGACATTGTCGTTTATAGTTCTGTTCACCAGGGCTCTGAAATGTAGTAATGTCTGTTTACAAGTAGGCATTGCCAGACAATCTATTGGGTATCAAAATAGTTGCCTGCTATTAAATATCTATTATAAGGTTAGATATCCTTCAAAGCACAGAGGGAAATAGTTTGCTAGTATTTAGAAAAGTATTTGCAATCTGTAGGCATGTGCCAGAGTCAACAAGAAATGAATAGAATCCTGTTTAACTCAAGGTCGAAGCTAAGAGCCTGTTGAAAGGGTTGTTTATCTGAAGTGCAACAGCAAGCTGCCTAAATTTTTTAAATGCATGAAGTTTGAAAGGTCAGATGGTCAAACGTATTCTTCAGCTCCTCATTAATATGCACTGTCATTTAAAAATAGCTTATTTTTTCACTAGTAAAGCTATAAGTGGTTGAGCCTTGGAAGGTTTAAAATACAGCTTCTCAAAGAAGTGTCAGAAAATCCTATCAGTTTAAACTTTTGAGTACCTCTCTTCAGGCTGTGTGCCAGTTCTAGCTTCTCTGACACTTGGGCCCTTGTCCCTGTAGTTAATCTTGCAGATGTTGGGAATTTTAATGTGCTGTGTGTGTCACATAAGCTGCAGAGTCCCCTGAAACAGAATGCAAGCTAGTAATCAAACTTGAGACTTTCAATTTTACATTTATATCTCTTGGTATATATGATTTCATGACCGAATCTTCAGATGACTTAGATGCTAAAACAGTACAGGCAAAAATGTTAGCGCTGTACTGACTCAGCAGTGGATTTGATCTGGGATGGTTAAGTCTGGAAGAAAACAATGGATCATCTTGGAAAGGTAAAAGACAGGAGGAGAAGGATCAATAGCGTTATTTAATTTTGAAATTCAGCCTGTTGGATAAAGCCAAAATTGTCAGATAGTCAACTAGATATTGCTGAGTAGTTGTGATTGGAGTTGGTAGCTATATACGCTGTAAAGGGAAGGCAGCGTATCATCACAGCAGCCAGCAGCACCAAATGGCAGCTGTCTTCTTGCAGGATCTTGTCATTGCTAATCCTCCTTGGGGGATGCAGCAACGAGCCCAGCCTGTGCTGGGGCATTTCTTTAGTAGCGTTGACCAGCAGCAGTTGGACCCCACAGTGCTGGACGGGAGATGATGGCAGTGCTCCCCAGCAGTGATGGCAGCTCTTCCTTTCCATGGTCCCACCAGGAGGGGGAGTGGGGACTAGCTCTGAGGGCACACAAAAAGGGCCTTGTGGATGCAGGGCAGGATAACCCCTGATTTCTATAACTATTTTTGGTTAAGGATATTGCTTCCAGTTCTTTAGGTTCATGTGGACTTGGGCAGTGTCAAGTACAAACATGTTCCTTCCTGAATCTATCACTTCCTTGGCACTGACAGGAGACCAGCAGGAATCTCAATGATGGCTGCAGGGCAGTGAAGGAATTCCAGAATATATTTTTATAAAGTCGTTGTTATTTCAGAGTAGAGAACCTTTTTCTTTTCATAAAGAGCGGATGACAAATTCAGTAGCTGAAGTTCACTGGTGATGGTACAGCTCATGTAATTTCTTTCGTGTAACTGTTTCCACATATATTTAAAACAATATTTGATATAGATGTATATCATATATAGATGTACAATATACATAGATATTTGATGTACATGTATATTCTTTACTGTATACTCTTACTTAGTTTTATTTCATTATATGATTGGTGTGAATTTTTTAAAAGATCATCAAGCATTGGAACAGGCTGCCCAGGGAGGGCATTGAAATGCAAGTCCTGGACCTGTTTATCTGCCTGGCTGTGTATATATAGAAGGAGCTTAAGGACACGGTTTAGCAATGGGCTTGGTACCATTAGGTTAATTGTTAGACTCAATGATCTTAATATTCTCTTCCAACCTAAATGATTTTGTGATTCTAAAACTCTGTTGTAAATAACTTCACTTACTTGTGTGTCCTGAAGTGAATAAGCAGCCCTTTGACATCATTAGTCCAATATCATTCGGATTTTAGTGAAAAATTCAGATTTAAGGGTCAGTGATGGAAATACTAATATTTGGTTATCTAAAACCGCACAATATTTAGCAAGTCTGCTCAGAGATCCGCATTTATATAGTTTCAGCAGAGTAGATTTGTTATTACATTTTCATATACTGTCAAAGTTTTAATTAATCATAGGATTTCTCAGCTCTGTGTATACTGCCAGTAGAAATTTGTGTGTGTGGCAAGAATGTTTTGCCAGCACTCAAATCTGTAGGAGGTAAAGAGAATCAAGATTTCGTCATGGCACTTCATTCTGTATTGTGATCTGACCTACTTGGCCACAATTGCTTTTTAATCTTGTCCTGACTTTAAAAAAAAGTTAAGAACACTGTTTTTCTTTAGCTATCCTATTTTCCCTGAGCCTTTCTGTTAAAATATATCCCTGACAACTGCCCCATTTCTCAAGCTTTGAACAGAAGGTGGCTATGGCTTCCTAACCACAACTTGTACAATCTGAAAATAAAAACATATTGCTCACTCAAATGTTGAAAGAAATTGTCCTTTTCAAAAAGCAGTAGGAATTGTCTAGCTGGGATTAAACCAGAAGAGGAAGAGAAGCATTTGTTTATCAAAATTCACCAGGCTTCATAAAATAATGACTTGTTTAAAATATATGATATTGAATTCCAGGCAGATAAGAAATAAAAGTTACATCTTTCAGCTTCAAAGACAAAGGTAACCTTTTATCACCTAATTTAACTATCTTCTTAGTAAAATGTCTTGGAAGAATATGAAATGGTATTTAAATAATAAAAAAGCACCATATTTGAATAGCAGGGTTTTTAATTGCCATAATCAAAATCCAAACACGTTTCCCTGCTTGCTTTAAATAGATTCTCTTAATGACAGGTTTTTCCTTAATGAGGAAGAGAACAAAGGGAACAACTCTGAGGTGTGTCAGTGTGACTTCAGTATGACAAAAGTTCTGATTTTTGACAGCCCCCACAATGAAAACAGGAAAACTGCAAGTCCTTCATTAGTGTGTAGCTGTGAATTGCTAGTTAGCATTTTAAAATAGAACCTCTTTTAAATTAACATTTCAGTATATGTTTTAAATAGCAAAAACCCCCAATCCCCTGAGGAAATCTTAGGCTGTATTGATTCACACTTTTTGAGAGGGAAGTTTAAAATTGGGCATTCTTCATTCTTCTTGTTGAGTTTAATCTTTTCTGTTAATTTTGTGAGTGATAAATAGCTTAGAATAGTTACACATTGCATGGAGCTCTTGATGATAAGTCTTGTTCTAGTACTAAAATCTGTGCTTTGATGAAGGGAGACCTCTGACAAATTGGTTAATAAACAACAGCAGGTAGTGTTACTTAAGTTCATGTGATTAAGCATGATTACACATCTGTTAACTTGATAGGGAAGGAGAAGATAATCTGATACTTAATGGAGATCAGATTTTCTACAATTGACTAAGCCTCAACAATGTGTTCTACATATGGACCTCTGTAGAGTGCATTGTAGGCTCTAATAAAAGAGATGATTTTGGCATTAGCATCTATGCAATAATTCAGGTAAAATAAAAAATTTTGAGGGACAGAAATGTGTTTTTAATATTGGATCTCAAAACTACTTTAGGGAGTCACATTTATTTTAAGGAATCATTTATTTTCAAAAAATGCTGGGTTATGCAAGACTTAAACAAAGGACTACAGTACAAAGAAAATTCTAGATACCTTTCTGCTGTGACAACAGCAGTGTAAGTACCCAGCTGCAATGTTTCCCTTGCCTTTATGGGGAGTTGCGCCATGGCTAGAGCTAGCTGCAGGGTGCTTGGGGCTTGAGCCATTGTGGGAATGTCTGCCTGTGTTTGCAGAAAGTCAGGAAGAGTAACAGGGTGACTCTGGGAGGTGCAGCAGATCTTTCCAGCTTAATACTGTTGTTGTTGTTGTTGTAGCTTTCCCCTAAACTTCAAGGACACAGAGCTGCTGGAGGGTGTCCAGCATAGAGCAATGAAGATGATGAAAGAAGTAGAGCACCTCCGTCATGAGTAAAGGCTGAGGGAGCTGGGTCTCTTTAGCTTGGAGAAGAGGAGGCTGAGGGGTGACCTCATTAATGTCTACAAATATGTGAGGGATGGGTGTCAGGAGGATGGAACCCGGACAAGGGGCAGTGGGTGCAAGCTGGAACATAGGAGGTTCCATATAAATGTCAGAAGGAACCTCTTCACAGTGGGGGTAATGGAGCATTGGAACAGGCTGCCCAGGAGGGTTGTGGAGGCTCCTTCTCTGGAAACGTTCAAGATCCACCTGGATATGTTCCTGTGCAACTTGGTCTAGGTGATCCTGCTGTGGCAGGGGGATTGGACCTGATGATCTTTCAAGGTCCTTTCTGATCCTTAGTGATTCTATAAAACTCCCTGTAGCCTAAAAATACATGGATGTTGGATGGGACTAGGAAAGGCACCAAGATGGAGCTGGGACTGATGCAGTAGCAAGAGGGACACAACCTTGATTGTTTGAGTGGCTGCCGTGCAGCAGCTACTTGAGAAATTGGTGTCCTGCTTAAAAGATGGGGCCCTGTTGTTTTCAGACAGAAAAGTATGTTTTCAGTCCTGCATCCTTTTTTTGTGAAATTATCTGTGCAGCCACAGATTGCTCCTGAAAAATTATAGGTTTTAAATAATTAATGAAGACCGAAAGATATTGGTTTAGTAGGATAGGGAATGGCCACTGTTTTTTGAATGGAAGGAGTCTTGTTTTCTTTTGCTGTCCATAAAGGTATGAGTTAAAAACATGTGGATAGAATCATAGCTGTTATCTGAAATGTAAATGAGACACAGGGCGGGGGAACATCTCCTTCCATTCTAACCCTCCAGTGGCATGTGCTGGAAAGGTTACTGTGCAGAATCAGTTCTGTAAGAATTTCTTCCCTTCTGCTTCTTTTTCTCATGGAAGCAGCTGGTGCAAGAACAAACTAAAATATGAAATTTGATTCATTATTAAAACAAGAGATTATAATTTCCACGTCAGTCTCTCAATGCCACACTGCCCCCCTTCCCACTGTTTGATAATAATCTAGTCTCATAATGGAATTCATGAGATTGCAACAACAAAGGATCTCATAGTGGAGAACAGGAGCTTGTCAGATGGCATAGATTTGCATACTAATGAAGATTGTGATATTAATATTACAAAAACATAGTAGTATACAAATGTCTCTGAAATTGGAATAATAAATCACGATTCAACTCCAAACACAAATTTAAGAACATATTTCACTGTAGCTACATCTTGCAATTGCTGAAGGCAGAAGTAAACCCCGTTCTTGTAACTGAATTATTTTGATTTGTGTGTCATTCCAAGAAGGTTTATAAATGCAGGCTTGCAATATATTTTATTTGCTGTACTTTATTAGAAAAGAGGTTTCAAAACTTCAATTTCTTTCAAGAAATGATGACTGATCTTAAAGTACTGTGGTTTGGAGTTCAGAGGACTAAGGTTCAGAAGAACATCATCCCTTTGAAACATGAGGTTAAGATAGGAAGCTTATCCATTGCTGGGGCTTTATTCCTGTTTTTGCTAAAGGACTCGACTTAACTCTGGACAACCTTATGATATTCCCTTTGCTTGTTCAGTAATGTACCTTCCTAGACTGCACTGAGATCAGGGAAAGGACAAAGGAAATCTAAAGCTGCAACAGCTCATGTAGTAAGCTTTACACTATTCATGTCTTTGAACAGCTAAAGGTCTGGGTTTGCTCCAAAAAGAGCAATTGGCATTTGCCAAGTCTGATGTCTGAAGACAACTTGAGCAGCAGTTTTCTGGGCTCAGTTCCCTCTTCTCTCTGCTTTGCATGACAATGCTGTCTGTGCAGAGACAGCAACGTGATGGGAGCAAGGTTGGTGGTAGTGTTATAAACAGAACAGAATCCTAAAGTGCAGGGCAGTAGACACCCTTGATTCCAGTAGGTTTGCTTTACAATTACAATATGGAACAGCATATTATCTGTTGCAGTTCAGCAAATTGAAAGTGTATGTTTGTGGGGATGGCAAGGAAGGTCAGGTTCTCATGACATTTGTCTGCTATGAGAGGCTCATTCTGTAGCTCCAACAGCTCGGGGAATTAATTCAGTGTAAGAGAAGCCTCTGTCAGTCAACAGAATGTTAAAAAAGCTGGAGTGTCTCGTTGCATGGGTTTGATTGAAGGTGTTTGGTAAGATTTCAATGACTCTTAGGAATCATTATAGACCTGAGTGAAATGTAGTGTTTGTCAGAGTTTGTGAGCCTAACAAAGCAATCTGTGTAACGTACCATTTTGCCCAAGTTAAAGCAGTCCAGGTCTTAAATCTAAGACCAATGCTTTGACAAGCATCACTAAGTTTGATAAGGACAAATTGCTCCTTGCAGACAGTCAGACTGGAGCAATTTTGATGCTGTTAGTGTAGGAGAAGGATGCAGGAATGTGCACCCAGGAGGTCTGCAAACCATGGGTGCTAAAAAGTCTAGCTTCAAACCTTTACTGCTCTGAAGGGGGTTTTGCGTATTTGTGATGTTTCTGAAGGAAAGGTGGGATATGGGCAGATGTTCTGTGCTCTGCTGCTGGTAAGCCTCTTGCTGAGCTGTAAAATAGAAACACAAGAGCCAGGAAGGGGAGGTGGCAGATGCTGAACATCAGCCGAGGACTCTGCTGTTCTTCTCTACAGCCTGGGGGAGAATCCCATCCCACGTCTAGCTTCCTTGGGCTCTGTGTAGGGAACAAGTATGTATCCATCCTGTCAGGACTTCTGTGAAGAGAGCCACAGATTCATGTTCAAATAGTCTTAAGTGCCTGCTTCTAAAATTTTGCCTTAGGCAGATATTTCTTTCACATTGAATTTTCAATTATGAATGAGTTTAATGTGTTTCACAGTAGAAACAGTTTCATTCTTTTTAGGGATTGTGAAATAAGGTTTTCATAATATTGTCCTATGTTTAGTAGCCTTTGTAAGAGCTTGAAAGGTTTCCAGTGTCCCTTTCATTTCTCTCACTATAACAAAAGGTTTTTCCCTTCACTGTTAATGCAGATTAATAAATCTGCATTAAATAAAACATGTAGAGAAGTAATAGTTCTGACAGCCTAAATTGTTCTCATTTATGATCTCTTCTTTCAGAGGCATTGATGACTGAGCAACTGTTCCTTGTAGTGCTGCTTTATCTGATCAAACCCATTTTCATTGAGAGAACTAGTACAACACAGTAGCCTGGGAAGAAAAGACAGCTTGTTCAGTCTGAAGAGTCTGCCTGCCCCATCACAGACCACAAGATGGATGGACACTACCTGTGGGATGAGCTATACATGACAGACTCCGGGCTGTGTACTTCCTCATGAACAATTGTAACTGGGACTTAGATGGACCTTGTAGGATAACCTCTGACAGAACCTTACTCTCTTATGCTGCAAGTGATGAATGCCTCCAAACCTCTTCTTCGTTTAGCTGTTTTCTCTTCCAGGCTCCCTTTGCATTTTTGCTTCACCTTGGTTTTTCAGAAGAGACTTTCAGCGATGAGAGGAATACCTAGTGAGGTTGCTCCAACCTACCTGTCCAAGTGCTGTGTATCTGAGCTGTGTTGGGGTCTTCCTTAGCCCAGAGATGGCTGTAGAAGCCAGATTGGTCTGGGCCCAGGTGGTGGAAGTGAGGAATTCCAGTGGGAAAGGGACCAGTCTGTAAAAAGGTCACTGCAAGTTTGAGACTGGTTTGCAATTTGTGCTTCTCTGTTAAACAGTGCCAATCACTTGATGGGAAGCAAATTCAGAGTAATGTTCACGTTTGTCTCAGGAATGCCTGACTCCTGTTTCAGGAGTCCTTAGAAAACAACACTTTGGATTACTGAGTATTCTGACTATGAGGAAGAAACCATGGTTTCCATCTCTGACTCTGAAGTATTTCCATCTCTGACTTTTACTGCTTATGAACACAGTGGTCAATAGATATTTACTAGAGTTTGGACTAAGACTGTAGTTCTCTTTGCCTCCCTCAGCACTGATAATGATCCAGTGCCTGTTTCCCAGTACATGCATTAGTGGCCTTTAGACAAAGCGCAGCAGTAGCTGGTATTTAACAGCACAGTAATTGCATGACAACATCATTTAATGGAAGTCTTGGTAAAACTGGAGGCAAAAGAGCTCTCTTACAGCTTTTACTGCGTTCAATAAAACTTTTTTTAAACATCTTTCCTGAGGAACTAGTGACTGTTCTGCAGGAGTTATGCTTTTTGTTTGTTTCTTATTCAGTATGGTGCAGTCATTCCAGTACGAGATGCTAAGGTGTTTACTAAAGCCACTATTCTCCTGCCTTTGGATTTGGTAACAGCAGACTGTGATGTTTTTGGTAGCGAGGTCTTTGGCTGAAATGTTGGTTCAATGTGTGTCTGTATGGTTCACTAGTCCATTCATGTACTGAGGTAATTTTTGGTTGTGGTTTAAGTAGCCTATTAACATCACTGGGCTTTTGGTGGAAATGAGGCTGAAGCTTTCTTTTCTTTCCCTGAGATGTTTTAAGCTATGAGAAAGGTTTATTCAACAGAAATGAGTCGTTATCTGTGAGAGAATCAGTTTCTACAAAACTCAACTGTTGGGGTCAGAAGCACTTAACTTTCTTTTTCCAAACAGAAATGTCAATACAATGCAATTTTCAGTTCCCTTGAACTGGTGCATAGCTTTGAATGAGTTCAGAGCAGGAAGGAGGGCTGTAATAGCCTCCATTTGCTGTTCTTGCAACCCACACTGTGTTTTCATCCAAGGGATGCATGCCATTGACCAGATCAGAGCTACTTCTTCATTCTTATGGAGCACCATCTGCTCAGAATGAATGCATTTGTCCCACTAACAGTGAAGTCTGATTTTTGTCTGATTTATGAGGCTGCTTTGCAGAATTCAGACATTGTTATTTCTGATTTGACAGAGACAATGGGAGAAAATTGGTTCCTAGAAATACCTACTTATGCTTGATCTTTGTGATAATATTTCAAGAGGGTACAATAAGTCAGGGAGACCTGACTTTGAAGCCTACTCTTCTTTGAGCAAGGGGGTTGTATCGGAGACCTCTGTAGATGCTCTACAACCAGAATTTTTCAGTGATTCTGTGACACCCATGCAGTTTAGCAGGTCACCATATTTCTATTATGTTCATATTTTGTACAGCTTAATGCAGCCTTTCACAGCACAACAGTTTTACCTTCCTTTGGAAACATTCTGGTATCTTTGCACTTCCAGTGAATCCCAGAAGAATTACAAAGGAATTTTATGAATTACATTCACAGTCTTTTTGAGCAGAGCTACAAGGCACAGCTGAGCTTAGGGAGTTGGTGGGTGTTGGTAGGATCAAATGAATACAGAAGAGTATTCTAAAGAAAAATGTAAGTTGATTCCTGGTACTTAAGTGATTGCTCTGAAGCTTTGCTTCCTTACTCATTTCAGTGTGATCATGATTTAAATTACTTGTCTACTCTACCTTTTCTCTGGAAGAATTTTGCCTGTAACTGGTGCCTAAAGCCATGTTCTACAGAGCCAAAATTTTGCTATTTGAGGTTCAATTGATTTCCCTTTCAGTTTAAAGGGAAAGCTCCAGGACACCAAACATCAATACTGTGACATTGCCAATGCTGGGCAGCTGATGTTAAATGCATTGCACGTTTGGATCTTTTCCTATAGCTTTTCCTTAGCAATTTCTGAATTCTTTTTTCCCATCACAGCTTTCAAATCTATTTATTGTATAAAGCTCTCTTTGAAAAAATAGTCCTTTTTTAAAAAAAGGGATTTATTTTGTATGTGGTATCATTATTGTATGTCTGCTTTAAGTCTCTCTTGCTTCATCAAACAATTATGTTGTCATTTCAGATCTACTTGTATATTAGTAGCTAATCAGCTTTTTATGCTGTGGTCTTCATGCTCTCCTTCACACAGTCCCTGACCCCTATATCAGCACACCTCTTGTATTTTGTTCACAATTTAATTTTTACATCATTTGGTCCTCTTTCATCTCTCAGTGCTATGCATATTTTAGTCCAGTTTCTCTTCTATCCAATTAACTCTGTTCTGTTTCCTCTGCTATTTGAAGAAGCTTCACTGAAAAAATCATTCCTATAAAAGAATTCCCTTTTGTGGTGCTCAATCTGTAGCAGTATATGGGCCACATCACCCACAGAAGCTGGTGATGTAGCTGAACTGCCAGGAGTGCAGACATTAGCCCTAGGTAAGGTACTGTGACAGTGCTGTTTTGCACCACTTTAAAACAAGCTCCTCAGGGTAGTGATGAACCACGTTATCTACTGCCACTGTGGTTAGAGATGAGAAGTGAGCAGCGTCCCCAACAGCCTCATGAGGGATGTCTTCAAAGCAGTGACAGTATGAAAATACTGGACCGTGCCACTAACAACATGTTGATGAAAATTTTCCTTAAACACTTTGCTTTACTTCCTCCTGTATGGAGGATTTGGCTCTGCAAGAAAAGAGAGGTAACTGCAAGTATAAATTTAAGTTGGCACAGCTTTCACAGAGGAGCCTTTTAAATTCTCTCTGCAGCAGCAATAGGCAGTGGATCAGCCCTATGCAGAAGGCAAACAACTGAATGTTGTAACAAACTGTATGTAGCCTGGTATCCTCTGGTGAGGATCTTAGTTGGATCACATGAATTTCCTAATAGCCCTTCTCACCAGTTTTGAGAAGTTCAGAATAGGGGTCTGGACTTTGCGACATGTGTATCTGTAGTGCAGTTAAGCATCTTTCATTTTGGGTTGTCCCCTTTGTCCTCCCAGTAATTCAGAGAATGACTTTAGAAATAGCACAAGAAACTGCAGATGTTTTGAAATAGTCATCAGGAGGATTTCTCTGAGAGAATAATCTTAGTTCTGTGAGAGAATCCCCGTAATTTCATGGAAATAGGCAGGGAAGTGATTACTAACTAGAGTCTCAGTCACGCAGAAAACCTCTTTTAAGTTGAATACCCCTTATTCAAAGTTACTGCAACTTGGTTAATTGCTATTGTGGCCACTTATGAGGATTCAGGTTACTGCTGACTAGTTAATGTTTTAGCACTCACAGTCTTCCAACACCTTCTGTAATTTTTAATGTCACCCTGAGAGATAGGAGTTCTAATGTAATTTACTACAAAGAGGTCCTGACAAAAGATTCCCCAATGGTCTTCCAGTGTTTTATCCTGCTTAATCTTCCTTTTGAATCTGAAGTGAATTTGTCCCTTAATGAAAAGATAATTAGTTAAAACCAAGATTATTATCCTTTCTGTTTGTCTTGCTCTGACTCAGTTATAAAATGAAATCGTGCAGAGAAGAACAAAAGCCCTGGTTGATTGTGATTTTTAGGAAGGTTCATTAAAAATCAAAAGTCACAGAACCCGATTTTTTTCTTGGGCCTCATCAAGACCAGCAATGGGTGGCACTAACTTCAGTAGGGCAGGCATCATATGTGAAGGTTGCATGCAATATTAATCAGCTATTCTGGTGTATGTCCAACACTGTGATTCTTGATTAATGGCTGCAGACATGAACACAGAATTGATCTGAAGCCATTTGGTAACTTCCTCAGCCTGCATGTGGTTTTTTGCTGTGAATGTTAACTTTTTCACCTGGGAAATAGTCTTTATCTGTCTTGTGGTTAAGCCCGTGTGGCTTAGTGCGAGAGTAAACAGAATAATTACTAAAATGACACATTTCCAACCTCAATGTAGTAGGCTTCTAAATAGATTCAAAGGAAATTAGGGAGTTACATTTGGAAAAGAAATGAACATGTAGCATACTGCAGTCAGTATGTTTTTAATTAATGTTAAACCCATGAAGAAAGCTTGTGTTTTCTTTTCATGTGGACTTAAAAAACCCAAACCCCATAAATCCCACCCCCATTGTGATCCCGTGTGCTAAGATCTGCCATCTGGATTATCGCATTTCATGTATGTACGTCAGCAGTCAAAATGTTGAATTAAGTTTATAAAACTGCTGAGAGACTGTGAAGCATATGCCTTAGTCTCCTCAAATCTGAAAGTTAACTGCACAGCTTCATCTCTTCAGTTGGTACTAGGTATTTCTCAGGCATGCTGGAAGGAGGAAATAATTGGCCAATAGTATTGGGACAAACTGAACTCAATGCAAAACTCTTGCTGCTTTCCAAGGAGCAGGCTTTAGCTTCTAGTCTAAACAGCTCCAGCTCTTTCAGCCCCTTCTCATAAAGAAGATGCTCCAGCACCATGATCATCTTAGTGGCTCTGTGCTGGCCTCTCTCCATAGAACTAGGGAGCCCAGAGCTGGATGCGGTATTCTAGATGCAGCCTAACTAAGGCAGAGTAGAGGGGGAGGAGAATCTTCCTCAACCAACTGTCCGTGTCCTTTTTAAAGCACCCCAAAAGACCATTTGCTTTCCTGGCCACAAGGACACATTGCTGGCTCATGGTCAGCCTCTGGTCCACCTGCACCCTTAGGTTCTTTTCTCCAGAGCTGTTCTCCAGGAAGCCAGTCTCCAACCTGTGCTGATGCATGGGTTTATTCCTCTTCAGATGCAGCTCTCTACACTTGTCCTGTTTGAACTTCATCAAGTTTCTCTCTGGCCAGCTCTCCAGATCACATGTCTAAATAATTAGGTGTGTAGCTGGGTTCTACCCTTCCATTTGATATCCCTTCTTCCAGATTGCTTCTCCTCAAATGTAGCCTAATTGTAAAAAAATCAGTTCCCTGATGTCTACAAAGCTGAGAAGATGTGACATTTGAAATATGTGCTAGCTGTACTGGGATTCAAAGCTGTCGCTCCTGAGGACCAGTGGCCCAGGAATAGGCGCAACACACCAGGCTTTAAAAAAACTCCACAAAAGGTTTAAAATTTGTATTTCCTAGAGACCACTTGGAGGTGGCAATGCTTCAACTAGTGTGATGCTGCGTTCTTGTTAGAACTGCTAATTTTGATTGCTATAGGAATTTTTTAAGGTAAGTTTTGGAGCCCAGTTTTGTCAGTAGTAGAACTGCAGATCTTCTAAACAGTGGTCTATGAAATAGCATTTAAAGATTAATGTAATTTTTATTCGTGTTTCCAAGTTAATTCTTGATCACATGCAAAAACTTTATGTGCTGCCTTCTGGCAGTTCTAGAAAGGGTTGTGTTTTTTTCGTAGCAATTAGACACGCACCATTTTCATTGAAAAGTTTTTTCTAAGAATAACTAGAAGCAATTCAGTCAAGTCATCTTGTGTGCGTTGTGATGCTTGAACTTCTGAGAAAAAAAATTTGGTTTTGTGTGTCAGAGGAGACAACTCAGCAGGATTTTAATGTGATCATAACAATGCAGTATCCAGCAATGACAGTTAAAGTCGGTTCAGTGTTAGGACTGGCAGACAATGTGAGACATGGGAAGAAATATTCCAGGATATATAAGAGCATTGGTGATAAAATATTCCTCTTTTATTGGTGGAATAGCAAAACACTTCACATGCAGTGTTTGTGTCTTCCACATATTTGAGGCGGCATCAGTAAAATGTCAGGAATCTTGCAAACAGGAAAAAGGAAACGTGATTTGAACGAATGTGATGTGGGCTTTCTTAGTTTACAAAGCAGTGTATTTTAGCATACAAGTAGGCAAACGTTTTTGTTCTGGGAATGATTTTTCATCGTGCCTGTGACCCTATAGACAGCTAGACTGTGCTTAGATGCCTTTGCCTATACATTTTCTGAAATCAGGTTTCTTCTGAAGCCACTGCTGCATGCTGAGCTAGAAACTAATTTGAAGTACTGACTTGGCCAGTTCTGATCTGTGCTAAGGGATCACGAAATGATTGTCATAAAGGCAGAATGACCTTCCTGAACTCTAGGGAATGATGCCCTTTAGTTCCTGGCAGGATGCTGGCATCCTTTTTTAAAGGCAAAGACAAACCTGTCGGTATCTAAATGAGCCATTGTCCTAATAATTGGTTTGATTTGCATTCTTTTGAAGGCAAAAGGAAGAAGGGTGCTTTCTTTTTGGGTTGGACTAAACAGTTTATAACGTTGCCATGCTATTAAAGATAATAGGAGAAGGGTATAATATTAAACAAGAAGAGTGTGATGGGCTACTTTGAAGGTTGAGGAAGGAGTGCTTCAGTCAACTGTGGCAAAAGAAGGGGGATGAGAGGAAAAACTCAAAGCAGAATACTGAGGACTCTCCCCGCTCCTGTGCACGTACACAACAGTTAGATCAAAGCCCACAATATGCACGTACTTGATGAAATTTAAGGCTGGCAGTACTGCCTATTTGGGTAATGAGGTGTCACTGGAATGAAGATCACAAAATGTAACTACAAAAGAAAGAAGCCTGCCAGGCATTGTTAAACCTGAGCTTTTGACTGCAGACTGAAGATTCTCCTGAATCCTTTATGCTATGAAAATTTTAAACAATGTGATTAACCTTAACTATGCCATTAATGGAACATTGGATTTGAAACATGCTGTGCAAACCTAACTGCACCTACTCTGTGAATGTGCTATTTGTAATTGATTTGTGTGCGTAATAGAAGGACAAGATGCACTTTCATCAGCTGGGTACCACATGCACACACACGCATGAGACACTGCTACAAAAGTGTTCACACCTTAAAACACACAAAGGAACAGGAGTGAATAGATTCTAGTTGTTACTTAAAAGATCATTAAAATTTACAAGTTTTGAACAGTTCATAATTCAAACTTCATGTATAACTTAAACATCAATATTACTGTGTTGTACATAATCAAGACCTAATTATCTGTGGAGTTTAATCAAATGGGTAATATATTAATTCTGCTGAAGTCAATGAGTGCTTTTCTACTGATTAATTTTGAATTAGCCCTGGATGCAAATATTGCCTTCATTTTATGATAAATACTGACAATGCTGTTATACCTGCCTCCATTAAATAAATGCCTGAGCTATTCTGGGTCAGCAAGAATCTTACCTATACTATTTCAGTCTTGATATTTGTCTAAAGGTACTATATGTGGAAATACGTGGAATGCCTCAAAGCATTTCCTCAGATCTGGTTTTCCATAGTTAGCTGATGCTTCAAATTAAATCTGCTTACTTGTGTTTCTATGTCCATATGTTTACCCTGCTGCTAACAATCTGATAAGCCCTGGGAAGATGCTAACATGCTCTTGTGTTACACATCATCATTTGAGAAATCTTTGTGTTAAAGAGGAGGATTTGTCCCCACCTGCTGAGTAGAACTGAGGCATAAAGATACAGGTTTTACTTGAAATGACCAATTTACAACTGTGTTTAACTAGGGGCGACATCAGAGAGTCCTATCACCTGCCTCTGCAATACAATACACCTTCTAGGCAATTGTATTGTAATCTGATTTTATTGTTTAATTGCCATAATTCCCTTTGTTATCCAAGGTTCCTCAGACACTTGAGAAACTAGAGTGTCTATGAAGTATGTTGGTTCTTACTGGTTTGAATTATTTTACTGGAATTGTATCTCAGGATTTGGTTACAGGCTATAGATTTTGTCTTGCATAGTTTCTGCTATAGACTGTTGTATGCACTGATATTTCAAATAAAGTGTTGGAAAAGACAGGAAGCAGTGAAACTTCTGTAGAACCTCTGATACGGAAGCTTTTCCTTTGTAAAGTCGATCACTGTCTGATCAGAGTTTGCCTCTCTGTTTCCTACTTTCCCGTCTGTCTATAAATGTCATTCAGGGAAAATTCTGAAGCCCCTTATTTCATCAGCCAAATTTTGGAACCTAGACATTAAACTACTTTTTCAAAATATCCATCATCTTTCACTGAGGTTTGGATTAAGTGATGAGTGGTCTATCTAAGGTGTTGAACTTGATACCAATCTTTGTTCAACTGCACAATGAGTGCAAATTGATTTGGCTCCTATTTTCAGTCTGCCTTTGGTACATTTTTCTCTGGGATTCCTGTGCATTTAGTTGTTCACAGTAAGAATTATGTCTTATTTTCTAGAGTGCTGCAGATTTATATAAAACTCATGATCCTACATATATTTGAGATGAATCTGATTGTCAACTTTGTACTTTTGAGTAGTTCCTTATCCTTTGCTAAATAACAGGAGGTTTATAGGGTGTTAAATGACCCTTTGAAAAGGTTTACTTAAGGTATTGAACTTTCCGTGGAGTGTAAATGATCATTCCTGAGTGTTATGGCTTACTTGTCCTACAGCAGTTGCATCAATAACCCGAGCTCCTTTTTTATATTCTGTTTTTATTTCTCCTTCTGTATTTTGGGGGGAAAATGAGCTGATGAGGATAGGGTATTTTGACACCAGCAAGGTTTGTAAATTGTCTCGTGACTGCTGTATCAGAGGGCCTGTTGGAAACCATTATTTGGTGACAAGTCAGGCAAGGAGGGTAGTGACAAACCCCAAATTAGGCATGTTTGTTCTTAATTTAAAGAATCATTTTGCTTCAATGGCCACATTGATCTGCTACCTTAATGTGCAGCTAAATATGAACAAACTTAATTATCTAGCTGCAGACCATTTTAGTATCTAGAAAATGCAGTACTTCATAAAATAATTGTAGAGAGGAAACACAAAGCTCCCTGATATTAATGGTCCAGTAAAGCTGAAATAAATTAACAATGTGCTTCTGTATACTAATTGTTGTTAATATATTTACTCTCACTAATGTCTTGACTGTTTTGAGCTACTGATAAACGCTGCATTTGTATTTACATTTTGGCAAAGAATGACCTTGTCGCTGGAGTTTGTTTACCAATGATTGCACGAGATCATTCTGTTGCACAGTTTATTCATCTGCTAGCTGACTGTCTGAATTAATTGAATGAAATGGCTTCTCTTAGCCTGGGGTATCCTTATGATAATTCAGTTATCTACCTCTTTCTATTATATACAAACTACCAGGAAGCTTGTCAGTGCCGACTATTCAACTGTATCTAGTTTAAGACACTCTGCTTTCCAAGAGTTAGTCCAGACTTCTGAAGAGGTTTCTTCAATTAATGGGGAAAAAAAATGAAAGAAAAAAGAGTATCTTTGAAGAACAGACAGATTCTTAGAAAAGTGAAATACTGACTGTAATGCTTAGCATTTTCTGGCAGGTTTGTATGTTGTGCAGTTGGGGAAGAAACATTTATTTAAAGCTCTGAGAGGTAAACAGCCCGTTCTAGTCTGTAAGAAGAATAGCAGGAAATAAACAATAATGAGCAAAGTCTGTCTAAACTGCTGCTTCATGCTCATGCTAATAACCTGAGAAGTGTAGAACTTGTGCTGACTATTCAGTCACAACAGCCAAGTCCTGGGTCATCTTGGGGAACAAAATGCTGGATTTCAATCACTGCTCAAGAGGCTGGATTGCTAAAAGTGCTTTGGAGTTCTCTTGTGATCTTCTGTTGAGAGGCTAAGAATCAGAACTGGAGAGAAGTGGAGGAGTAAAAGGAGAAAAGAAGAAGGACCTGAAAATGAAATTAACTCAGAGGCCTTGACTCTTGCAGCATGAGAACTCGTATTACTGCTGAATTCTTTCCAAAGTAGCAGGATATAATACATTGCAGTATACTTAATACAGTAAATCAGGAGCAACACTTAATGAAAATATTACGGTACATTATACTAAAAAAGAAAATAGTATTTTTAGATATATAAAATAATTATTGTAATTTCACTTTCCTCTGCTATCTCTTCTTCCTAGCCAGGGTAATGATCTGTCTTATCACTGAAACGCCTCTACTAAATCTTTTGAAATGTCAAAAGAGAACTAATATTTACATCAGAATAATAACTACAATTACTTTACCTACTCTCCAATTCATTTGGAGTCAATTATTCTTTGGTGTTAAGAGAAATAGCACCTTACTGTAATACTGGAATGAGTTTAATTAATCCTTTTTCACATACAGACAGCTGATAAATGAAATTCAGCCCGTAATTTAGGAGCTTGGGGAAATATTTGAAATTAAGGATGCTTTGAGTGATTGACAGTTTAATTTGTTATGAAGAGCAGTAGTCTGTTTTACCTTGGAGTTCATTGCAGTTTTGCAATTAATGATTTCAACTGGGGAGAAGATCATCATTCTAGGAAGACATTCCAAACAAAATTTTTATGAGCTTCTTGGCATCACCTATCAATTACTACACCCTTTATTTTGTAGAAATGACTGATAAAGAATGCAATGTGTAATACCAGAAGTGGTGCTGAAAAGTTCAGAGGAGCTAGAGAATATGATATATTTGTCTAGTAGAATTTCCCAGAAGTTGGTATGATATTTTCATCAGGAAGGAGAAAGGGTAATTGGATTTAAATGTCAAGATGTTCCTTCTGTAGGTTTAAAGTCACACATCTATTTTCTCGGTACAGTTTTTGCTTGTGATTACAAAAACTGCATCCTCTTGTCACTGCAGATGATGGTAAAGAATTCTCTGGGAGTGAGTTAAATGCTGAACCATAACCTGAAGGTCTGACACAAGCAACATAACACTACGGGTACAGATGAGAAATAAATTCGATCATGTTTGGTAGATCATAGGTCAAATAGTGATTTTTATGAAGAAGCAACCCAGATAAAGCTAAGAAAGATTAATCCAGTGACAGATTTCTAAATCAGGAAAATACAGACTTGGATGCCCAAGAATTGAAGACAGTCGCCTACAGGAGGAAAACACTGGCAGATTTGTTTTCTTATCCCTTACATTTTTCTAGATATTTAGAAGTAAATGGAAAGAAACATTCCTAGAACGTCAGTTATTTCCCTGGATTGGCACTTGTGGGTATGTTTAAAATAGTAATAAAAAATGAGCTTAATATATTATCTAGAAATGTGCAGACAGCTCCTAACTCAGTTCTGTTGGCAGCAATTCTGCACCATGCATGTGACCCCATACTGCTACTCAGTACGTGTTGGCTTCTTCTGACTCCAGTTGAACTCAAAACCAGCTTAAGCAGCACAGTTAATGCTAATTAAAGTTGGGTGAGAAAGAACTGTCATTTTCCTTCAGTGCTTTAAGGGGCAAGGGTGTCTGGGTTATGTCTTGTTTTTATCAGAATCTCGAAATTGGAGGACAACCTAGGGGGTTTGTCTTGTGTAGCTGAGGAATAAGGAGAGCCCCCCAGGAAGGGCATCATCTATGAGTGTCAGGTTTATATTCCTGTGTGTCCTGTTCAGCTGTAGCTCATCGCATGTGTAAAACTGTGACTTGTCCTAAGATTAGCATCATTTCAGTTCTGCACCTGGGTGTGCTGTTTGTCATAGCAATGCTAAATATACTAAAACCAAACTTGCCTTAACACAACTTTGTTTTGTCAAGAGCTGTTCTCAGTATGTTTGTTATTTGTCCCTATTTATAACTTGCATTTTTTTAGAGGATGCTTTAGCACATGCACAACTCATGGATAACTCGTGGATACTGTTTGACGCAAGTTTTGTGTGTCTTTGTCAGTCTGAGTGCTCTGTTTTGAACACACAGAGCATCTTTGCTTTCTCTCATTTTGTTCTTTTTCTGGACTGGTTTCTCAAAGATCCAGCAGCATTAAAAGCTGGTTTACTTAAAGTAGTCCCATACGTAAGATTGCACCTTGGTATAAACAAGGAAAGAGTGCTGACCATCAGGGAAATAATTTGGGATGTGTGGTTCCTGTTTGGTTGGATCAGAAGAAATCATAATGAAGAGGGATGGAGGCTGTAAAGGCAGTGCACTAGAGGGGAGCCATATTAACCAGTCAAAGATTGAGGGATAAGTATGATAAAGTGAGGGAAGAGAAGTCCTGACCACCAGAATTCAGTATGGCCCTAATTTGTGTTTTCTACTTAGTTTCTAATCAATGTCTACTAGTGCTGCATTAGCTTATAAGCAAAGAGCTTTCAGAAACCTGGTAGTGGTGGTAGAGCTCAGACACCTTATTCCAAAGTGACTGGTGTGTGCTATGCAGTGTATTTGTAACAGCTGCTTGGGGTCAGTAAAATCTCCACAAGTTCTTTCATGGACCTTAGTTGGCCGTTTGGCTTGGAGCCTTTGTTCAGGGTGGGCAAACCCCATGGCACAGCAAGAAGAGACAGGAAACAGCAGTAGTAACACAAGCAAGTTGGTCCTGTGGGGCTTGCTCAGATTTGTGAAAACGGAATCCCTGCATTGCTGTTCCTAAGTGGTTCCTTTAGCTCAGTGTAGGCAAAACATAGAATCATAGAATCATTTGGGTTTGAAAAGACCCTTGAGATCATAACATTTGACCCTACTCTCTCAAGTCCATCACTAAACCATATTGCTAAGCAACAGGAAGACCACCTCTTTGGTTAGCTGATGCAGTACTGATTGGTGCAAAACCTTCCTGCCTCCTGCACCTTTGACAATTCAATAAGGTAGGAGTGTGTGAATGCTGTCTGGGGCCAGTGCTGAGGTACAAGTCTCATGATGGAGACGAGCAAAACGTCTGAGGTAGGGCCAATGTACCAAAGCTGCTCTGTCAGGATGTCTAATTTGACGGTTTCAAATTTCTTCTTGTTTCTGAGTTACTTAATGAAAACAATTCATAAGAGATACCAGGCACAGGAGCTAGAGCTATCAAATAACCTACTGTTGTTGGTACTGCTTAAGATAGTTGTGTCTAACATCTAAAAGGTGCCTTTCAGTTCCAGCATCTTTGGTAATGAGATGCATTTGGCATCAATAACATTCAGTGGGTGGACAGTAATAATCAGATGATAGACTGTGTGTGGCTGTTATTGTTGCCAAAGACACAGGTTCAAATCCCAGTTCTTTCAGAGAGCTCTAAATGAGCTTTCTTATCCATGCACCGTACGCATGCCTTCCTTCAGACAATGGATAATCAGTAAAGTAGATTATAGGCATTTTTATCTAAGGATGAAAATCACAGTCCTTTTTTGTACAGTTTTACCAGTACATGTGGATTATAGTGACTAAATTAAAAAATGACTTTATTTTTTATGTTGCCATCATCACTGTGTATCAGCTCTTTACATCCCATGTATAGCACGACTCACTGGGCTGGTATTTCAATGCTTTTTTTAGTACTCACCATTGACTATTGATATTAATTGTTGCTTGTACATTTGATGGAATTCCCCACTGGATGGGAGCTTCAGGGTGTATTTTGTGCATTCGGTCAGATCTGGGAGCATATGATCCCTTTATAGCTACTCTTTAACGTTTCCTTGGTGAAATAGAAATTCTCCTGGATTGGGATGATCTTCACTGGTTCTTCATAATAATATTTTATTTCTGACTTTTTTTCAACTTAGCAATAACCGGAGTACAACAATTGTGGCAAAGAGCAAAAGGAAATTCTCCACAAGTATGTGTTTGGTTTATTTTTCAGAAATAGTTATAAAACTTTCTTGTTTTCTATCACTGCTTTTTCCCTGCTCTCCATAACACTTAGGTGCCAGTGGTAGGCTCTGTGTGTCCTGTGGGATCTACATGATCTACATGATCAATGATTTATGAAGATGGCAGTCCTTAAGTGATTAATTTTTCAGCACTGATAGCAGGCTGTCTGCTCTTGTAGTTATCCCACTGAATAGCTATGTTCCAACACATGCTGAAAGAAATATTTCAGACCAATTGTATAAATTGACATTTTGACTGACAATCTTGCATTAACACCGGGGCTGTATAAAGAGATAGAAGTTTTTTCATTTAGGATATTAATTATCTTTACTGATGATGGTTTGCTCTAATTTCCAAGACTGTTCTTTGTGCTCTGATGTAATTTGTAAATTATGATGATAATGATTTACTTGAAGAGAATAATTTTATGTCATGGGCCAGACTCCATTAAAGCTGTAAAATCCTTCCAAGTAAGGTGGAAATGCAGTAGGGTACCGGAATGACTGTTTTCTAGAACAAAGCTGATGAAAATCAACGTCCTTCCCAAACTAAAGGCAAGATTTAGCTCCATTTTTTGTGCTTGTCCAGATTTATAATTTTATGTCAGAAGGCCAACATTCAGAAACATGAAGTGTGCACACAACTGTGGATTTAATAATTAACAAATATTTAAAAAAACAGCAGTTTTGAAAACCTTTGATTTAAGCGTTAGAGGAAATGTGATTTCTGGCATTGTCCCTTTTCAATCAAATATTTTAAGTAAAAACCTCGAGCTTCCAGTGACTGTCCAGCTTCAAATTTTAGAGTAAATTAAATATTAATTTAACTGCCAAAGAAAAATTTTGCCAAATACTTGAAGGAGAGCACAATTAAATAGGACTTACTACTTATGCAGGAAGGAAACTTCCTATGATATTCTGCAATAATTTAATCTGTAAGAGCTGCTTTGAAGTAGAGCCCAACTGAGCATGGATAAAGTCATGTCTAGTTCCAGGCACAGCCCTCTGATACGGACAAAGTGCTAAGTGCACTTCATACTCTGCTAGTCAGCAGTAAAGGTTTCTGCCCCTCAGGGTACACTCTGAAGTATATCCTACTTTCTGCAGTGGTGATCTTTCTATTTTCTCATGCTTCCCATCCACGTTAAAATAATAAACAGAAAAGACAATGTCTTGTATTGGACTGTGACTGAATCAGAGTTAAATCCGAGTCAGTGGCAGAAACCTATTGCTACGTTTTTTGCTGGATGTCCACTTGTTATAGGATTGCTCTCACAATTACTTTTTTTTCCCAGTGAATCCAGAAAAACATGAGTCTGGCTTCTGCTGATCAACCTCTTTGATCATATCCCTTAAAACAAACATTGATTTTTGCAGGGCCTGCGGAGGATTCCTGCACAGCCTTTCTGTTCTGCAGCCTCATGCAAAGCTCTACTGTAATGCTTCCCTGGGCCTCACTTCACTTAGGAATAAGGGTTGCATTTACCTTTAGCTACCTGGTTTTAATTTGAGTTTTAGAGTTCCTGTCTGAGCGGTGACACTGAATTTGTAACTCTGTTCTTGCCTGTTGCTCTGCTAGCACTTCTGCTTTATTTGCAGTAGGATCAGCCTGATTTCTCTAATTCACTTTTCATTGGAAATGTCTTTAACCAGCGGCAGCCAGGATGATGCACTTCTGTTACTGATTTCTTCTCCAAGTTATAAGATGGATTATTTCCTTTTCCTTTTAATATATCTTCAGTTTATGATAGACCATATCCCTGGCAATAGCTTAAGCAGAAAAGGAATCTGTTTAGCGAGCCACAGTTTGTTTATTCATTGGCTTAATTTTAATCTCTAAATCTGTGATCATGAAGTGCAATGCAGTTATTTCTTTCTCTCTAAATTAAGGTAACTGTGGGTGTAGATTTATGAAGAGATTTAGTTACATCAGATGGAAATTTTATGTTTGTTTTATTGGATGACTATGGAAGCTGGAGAACTGTGGATAAAGAAATCAAAACAATTTCTCTCTGCTTGTCAGGATCATTAGGATGCCTAATGTCTTCTTATGAAGTAGGATTCGGAAGTCTATAGATGACTCTTCCCATTGCAGAATTGTAAGTTCAGACTGAATTTGTTATTGAACTCTTGTGAAAATATGGTTTACATCCAGCCTCCTTTAGCAACAGTAAATTTACCATTATGGAACAAAGGAATATTGAGATAAAGCCAAGGTGTTCTCATCAGGGCTTTGTAGGTACCAATTACATTCTCTTTTTTCAGTGAAGTCTGTTGTTGCCACTGGATATAAAGTAGAAGATAAGTTTGGGTAAGGAAGACATTTTCCTTTATAAAAGTTGTATTATCAGGAGGATTTGAAATGTTTGCTTTATAGCAAATCCCCTTGGGGACGTGGACTTGCAGTGGCGTATGACCAGGTTACAGGGCTTTCCCATGTGCCCATTTTCAGCTGAGCTGCTTGTTGCTGCCTTTGAACACTCTTCATGTCGTGGTAATGGTGAATTGGAATGTATTTGCCGAAAGAATCCTTACTGAAGGTTATGGAGCAGCAGAGCAGGCTAAAAGCATGTACAGTCATTTCAGTGACTGAGATAAAGAGCAGTAACTTATAAAGCTTTTGTAATTCAATTGTACTTCAGTTGTGCATTTGTACAGTTCTCTTCCCAGGCAATATATTTAACAGCCTCTGGAATTTATGATGCGTTCCAGTGGTGTATCGTAAAGTTTTGGAAAAGACTAACATTAAAGTTATCCTTTCTCTCAGGGTTGATGTTATTTCCTTACTACTAGTGAATCTATGACATTTTGATTGCTGCTTTATTATGTCTGCCAGGCATGACTTGTACCCCTAAGAACTTGTGGTTGGTTTTGGAATGTACTAAGGTTCAGGTTTCCCATCATATTTATATGCTAATATTTTAATCAGATGAATTCTTCCTCCCTCATTTTACCTAATGAATGATGACCTTTCTTCTCTGCTCCCCATCTAGTACTGTATTTAGGCATTAAGTATAAATCTTTCTAGCAGATGCATTGCTTATGTGTGTTTACCATATGATATATCTCTCTTGGTATGAGCACATGCTTTTTTTAAACAAGAAAGCAATTTCCTCTATTTTCCTTTTTGTATGCAGAGCTAGGCACCCCAGCATGGTTATAACAATAATACCATATAGCAAGTGTACTGTATTATGAAGGCTAAATAAATAGTGTAGTAGACCTATTGTGTGAAAGTATACTTTACTGGAAAAAAAACCTCAATCCTCATTTGATGCTTGAAATCAAGGGAGTTAGATCTTATTCTGTTTATGTATACACTCCTCTTGGCATCCTATCTCGCTATTCACTGGAAAAGTTATATGCTTCTGTTGAACTAAGATGTTTTGGTTTTGTTTCCCTACTCCAACTCTCAGCAATCCATTAAATATCCTTCACATAGATACAGCAACATGTGCATTGTAATGTCCATGGGCATGGACTGAAATTGTAAGTCCACTGTTCCATCCTGATCATGTTCCATTTTCTGTTAACTATGTCAGCGGAATAAACTGCCATACTGAAAGTATTGATTCTTATTCTCCAGAACAAAAATCACTCCATTACCTTACAGCAGCACCAGGATTAAATATTTAGTTCTTCACAAGGAGCCTTTCAAAATCAGGATAGAATTTGTCACTCAAGCTGTGCGGTTTTTTTAAAGAATATTCCTAAGATTTTGGGTTAAGGCATTTGAGAAATGTGACACGGGCTGAAGGACAATTTTCAGTGTAAGCCATAGAGGCACCTGCTGGTCTGGATGTCCTGGCAGGAAGAAATCTTCATCATATCAATAGACTGGAATAGAGATCATAGCCAGTTATTTAAACCAGCTATCGATGACCTATGTCATTGGAGAAGAGGGCATGTTTGGGCTAGGCATAACATTAATGATAAACACATCAACAGTGTTATCTTCACACAGGACTAGTCCATATTTTAGGTGTCTGATGGTGAGACTATTAATGTCAGGATTAAAAGACTTGACCTTACTGCTGCCCCTGTAGAACCCCCACAGATGCTAAAAGGGGTTCTGACTAGAAGATCTCCAGTGAAATCCTTTGAAAATTATGCCAAAGAGGGAAAAGGAAACAGAACAAAGAAACAGCATCAAGGCTGGGCATTTTGGATTTCAAGAGTGAAGTAGAGCAGCTGTGAGCAAAAGCTCCTTTAAACAAAGACTGACACAAACCTGTAAAATGACCTTTACCCAGAGGTGTGGAATGTGATCAGCAAATTCAAGGAAAACTGAGGTGCTGTGTAGTAGCTTAATGAGCTTCATGGAAAGGACAAGCATGACATTAGAGAGGAATTAGTTCGTTGTAACTTAGGTATTTGTCATCTTGTTCATGAAGGGTGTTTTCTGTTGTTCCCAGCATAAGTGTTGAGATTAATTAACAGTCTTAAAAATGAAATTCATGGAGCCATTTGGAAAAGATATGCTACCTTTTATATTCAGCTGAGAGGTGCTGGAGAAAGGCAGGTAATGAATGAATGAACAGCCTGAATGGAAGCTCTGGGTGTGTGAAGAAAGGATAAAAATGAGATATCTACAGGAGACACTTTCAGAAGTGGCTAAATCACATCAAATGCAGTTATATAGCAGTGTTTCTGCTTGAAAGGATGAAGTTAACACTGCTTGGTTTATACGACATATTAGAGATCTTCTATTTATTTTAGCTTTTATTCATCAAAAAGAATCTGTAAAGGGATTTGATTCAGGTGAAATAGAACAAAGAACAAGAAAATAATGGTTTAACTTTTTTGACTTTCCCATTAATGTCTCATAACTCCCAAGAAATCCTGATTTTTGTAATGTTGGCAGAAAAAAGCTCCTGGTTCAAGGGACACTGTACCTAGTAATTGTTTGACTGTGGGTGACTGCACATCCATGTGTGTGCGCAAGAAGCTCCTGACCTGAAGGCACTCATTTTTAATGGAGTGTGTGACTGGGTTGGCACTAACAGAGTAGAGCTGAGTAAACATGTTTCTTGCCAAGCCAATTGTGATTAGAGCCCCCAGTAATAGGAATTTCAAATATGGGATTAGAGATTCCAGAGTAACTTTAAATTAGAAATAAAATTGGCCAAGTTGGTGGAAGCGCTGTCAGCAGCAGCCACCTGCAGAATTATGGGCAAAATATGGCTTTGCAGAATTTACAAGCAAATAAGGAGTAGGATTATTTTATTTAAATGTATTGCCTGTAATTTTATGAGCAGTTAACAAGCCTGGCAGTCACTTCGTAAATAAATCTAGAATGAGAGAGAATCATGGACACTTGCGGATGGCATGAGTGGTGTGAGGTGCTGGAGACTGCAAAATCACAAGCAAATTTGATGGCATAAACGTGCTGGTTTTGCACTTTTAGGGGTGAAACATGACTTTATGCTATAAGCATAAAGCTTTGGGAAGTGATGGAGGAAGGAAAGTTCTAGTGGGATGGAAAATGTCTGGAAGAGCCAGCAAGCTGTGATGTGAGGCAGGCAGGTGAGGTTCTCATGATGCCTGGCTGGGTGCTGTTGAACTGGCCTGGCTTCCAAATGGAGTAGTCATGGTGGAGAGAAAGAAAGTAGTTTCAAGAGGCATCTATGGAAAAGAGTACATTCCAAACCAGGTCAGAAACCAAGAGCTTTGGTCCTTAGATTCTGTGAGCAGGTATGCATAAGGGGATTTGAAGGGAGACCAGATTGCAGCTTCTTTGCAGTACTGTAAATTATATTAACATTGTACTGCAGAACTCCCATTGCTTGTCTACAGAGGTGCAAGATAATGTTTTTTTCTTGACTGGTAGTTTTGTATTTTTTTTGCTGCTGAGTTAGTTGTTTAAGTGTTTTGAGATCTGCAGCTCTTGGCATTCTTTCAGCCAAGGCATCCATTAAATACTTTACAGAGCCTGGGTACCTTGGTCAGGTGTCTGTACCACTGTCACATTCTTTGCCGAATCACCAGTACATATCCTACTTGTTGAAACATGCTCCACAGTTTTAAACTCTGAGGCAATCCTGTTTCTTTTTCTTGTCAAGCTCACCCCCTGCCAAAGGTATTTGTTTCTTTCATGCTCAGGTGTGCTACAGCTAAGCTACGCTAGTACTTGGTGGGTGTGTATGGGAAGACTTTTTTTACTTCTCACCAAGGTATCAGAGCTGGAAAATATCACACATTACAGCAAGACATTTCTTTTGTCTCTGTGGCAGAAGGCATATAATGCTCATTTTCAAAGTCTGTTATGAGTCTACTTTATGTTAATTTGCCATTGAATTACTGTGCTTTGAGCCAGGAGCTTTAGGAAGCACAGACTTCAGTACCAGATAAAAACCTATTCAGTCTACTTTGACATCAGCTCCCTGTGCTGCACAATGTTAATTTATTTTTAAGCTACAATTTCCTCTGTATTTGTATTAGAGAACAATACTGCGAGCGCACAAAGGACTGTCACAAGCAGGTACTGATCAAAGTGGCCACCTACTACACTTTAAGAAAAAAGTAAAGGCTTGGTTTGAAAGGTGATGAAGTTAAAATGGTGGATTTGGGCACTGTAGTCTGAAATAACTCACATCTGTCATTCTTCCTTTTCCCTTTCAGGAGAGCCTCAAGTGGCTGAAAATTTTAATCAATTAGTTTTATACTGTTACCTTAGGGTACCTACAGTCATACTAAAAAGTGTGGCGTTCATGTTTGCTTTGCATCCAGTTGAAAAATAAATAAGTCTCAGTAGGTAGTATGTGGCCATGTGGTCAGCAATTAATGTAGTATAAGATGTTCTGGAGTTAATTTACCATTATATTATTAATTCTAATGGAATAGCAATGAATACAGCACGTGTGGCTTTATACTGGCAAAAAAAATTAACCAATGCCAGGAAAAATATTAAGTTCCTGTGGTAGCAGCTTGTGCTATCCTCTGCCACTGTATTGCGGGGATATCCCTGGTGAGTGCTGCTGGACGAATCAGCTCTGCTCTCTGTTCTAAGCAGTATGAAGAACCTTGACTATTTCTGTGCCCTTCACCAGGGATGATAGGGACCCGTGTTTGCTTGCTGCAAGGGAAATACTGAAAAAACCCATCACTCAGCTCTTGTAAAATTTGCTTTTCAAAAATATGCTACCAAGAACAGCCTTGTGGATCATAACTTAGATAACCTTACTTGTTTGTTCTTTTTTCATTTTCTTTGATGTGAAAATTCATTGACCAATGGTAAATGACACACTGATATTAGTGGCCACCAGATCTCCTTCCATCCAGCTAGAGAATCATTAAATCATGGGAAAGGACCTCAGAGATCATCTAGTTCCAAACCCCTTGTCATGGGCAGGGACACCTCTCAGTAAGATCAGGTTGCCCAGAGCCCCATCCCAACACAGCCTTGAACCCTTCCAGGGAGGGGGCACCCACAACAAAAGAAAACCCAGTCCAGGTCTGTGCTGCAAGTCAGGCTTCATCTCGTCAGGTGTGATTTTGCTGACAAGTCTGAAAACCTCCAGACTTGTTCTGTGGCAATAACATATCTCTCTTAATTATCCAGTTTTTGAGAAATCTCTGAATTATAAATGTGAAACTTCAGAGAACTAAAGAAGTTACAGATGCAACTAAATCATTCAGTTTCCTGTTCACCCTGACACCTTCAAAATTTAGGTAGCTAGATGCACATAAATATCTGCAAGCAGAGGTCAGAGTGTTAAACCACTGCAGTATGCACTACATCTTTGATACCAGCTGATCTGCTTACAGAACATGTAGACCCCTGTGGCTATTGAAAGGCTGATGAACATACAAGGTAAAAGGTGTATGAAATAGTCTAAATGAAATACAGGGGTGTATTTTGTTTATTTTTCTGAATGCTGATATATTTGGGTGTCCATTGCACATATTCTATTAATGTTTTCAAATACATTGAACGAAAAAGAGATCTGATGAAATGAGACAATTGTAGATGCCTTTTGCAAATAAGGCTTTTATATCCATGTATGGTGTAAGCTTTCTGTCAAAAATAATGGCTCTTTGCTAATATTAGGAGAGGGGGGAACATAGTATTCTGAAGTCTCAATACCGTGGAAGTGCTCACACTTCAGAACCACATTCAACTGGATTAATGCTCCAACTAGACTTAGCAGAATTACCCATAGTGTGGTAGCTGTGCACTAAGGGCATTGCCATCTATTCTGTGTCTAGGAAGAAAAGAGATATTAGGAACTCTATTGTTTAGCAAGATTATCTCTGGGAAGCTTCTGTGTGCACCCAGCGTTACTCACTTGTCTCATAAGAAGTCTTTGAAGACTAGTGTAGCATGACATCTGCTCAGAGACAGCTTTCAAGACATTTGCTTTGGTAAAGCCCCAGAAGAAATAGACCATTGCTAAAGATACATGAAATGGGAAGTTTCATTATATTTTGCATTTTGGAAGCTTCAGTTGCTATCCGCTGTTACAAACTGCATTTCTAGGGATTATACACCCACCACTGCTGCTAACTTTGGAGCAGTGTTTTTTTCTTTTGTTCAGCTATTTTGGATCCTCAAGTGCTTTAATAAGATGTTGTGGCTTGTGGTGTTCATAAGAAAACTCTCAGTTGCTACTTGCACCCTATTAGCCACCAGAGATTCCACACCTTACATTAGTTTTGCTGCTTGGTATTATTAATTACTTGTTAATTATTTTTAATGTTTCAAAGGATAGGATGTTATTTGCGTGGATTTGCTGAGTACGTTCTGCCTGAAAGCCTAACAGTTCACAGCTCTGTAAAGGACTAAACCCCTTTCCAGTCATGATTGCTTACCATACTGCCTGACTTTTCACATTCTGTACCATGGTGCTTGAAACACATGGGCACTGCACTTGGTTACCTCCAGAAATGTCACTTTCTGTTAAGGAATTTTTAGGTGATCTCATCTCTAGCTGCAGGCTTGGCACATGATATTTTCTAATATTGTTTTAAGGTTAAATATAATAGATGAGATGTTTCCTTGTACATGCTAGGGAAGGTAGCTTATCAGAAAAACGGGGAACCCAGCGGGCTTATGGAAGGGAAAGTTCTGGGTTAGAACTAGTTTGTGCACAGTTCTGGTTATATCACAGTATCACAGTAATGATGAGGCTGGAAAAGACCTTAAAGATCATCCAGTCCAACCTAAAACCAACCAAGCAAACCTAACATCTGACATCTACATCATGCCACTCAGCACTTCATCCAGCTTACCTGACTACCCTTTCAGTGAAAAACCTTTTCCTAATGTCAAGTCTAAACCTCACCCAATGGGGCTTAAGACTGTGACCCCTCGTCCTGTCTCCAGTGTCCAGGGAGAAAAGACTGACCCCTGCCTGACCATAACCACCTTTTAGGTAGTTATAGGCAGCAGTAAGGTCACCCCCGAGCCTCCTCTTTTCCAGGCTAAACAGACCCACCTCCATCAGCATCTCCTCGTAGGGCTTACTTTCCAGGCCCTTTGCCATTCTAGTTGTTCTTCTCTGGACTCGTTCCAGCACTTCAACATCCTTCTTAAACTGAGGGGCCCAGAACTGAACACAATACTCCAGGTGCCATCTTACCAGTACCGAATATAGGGGGAGGATAACCTCCCTCTCCCTGCTGGCCACACCATTCTTGATACAGGCCAGGATGCCATTAGCCCTCTTGGCTGCCTGGGCACACTGCTGACTCATGCTAAGTTTACTGTCCACCAGTACCCCCAAGTCTCTTTCTACCTGAGTACTCTCTAAGTACTCCCCATTCCCAGCCTATAGTTCTGCCTGGGGTTGCTATAATCAAAATGCAGAACTCGACACTTAGACTTGTTAAAACTCATCCTGTTAGAGTATCCCCATCTCTCCAGTCTGTCCAAGTCTCTCTGCAGGGCCCTCCTACCTTCCAACAGATCAACACGAGCTCCAAGCTTGGTGGCATCTGCAAATTTGCTCACGATGGATTCCAGCCCATCATTGATATCATCAGTGAAGATGTTGAACAGGACTGGACCTAACCCTTGGGGGACAACACTAGTAACAGGTTGCCAACTAGATGTGACACCATTTACCACCAGCTCTCTGGGCTTGTCCATCCAACCAGTTCCTGACCCAGTGTAGAATATTCCTGCCAAAGCCCCTTGCTGCCATCTTAGCCAGGAGTAAATCATGGGAAACCATGTCGAATGCTTTACTGAAATCCAGGTAAACCACATCCACAGCCTTCCTCTCATCAACCAGTTGAGTCACTTGATCATAAAAGGAGATCAGGTTAGTCAGGCATGACCTACCCCTATCACTGCTGTGTCCTTAACTGGCTTATCCTTGGTATTCTTCCTTTTCCAAGCAGTTTTGGGCCAATACAGGATGCTTCTCATTTAGCAGCTGCTGTACCTACTGTGGATATTTATTTCTGCAGCCACAGCTGTGAACATTTTTACTGGCTGCTGTCAGAAAGAGTCTGTGTAGTATCCATCCTCAGATAACTTCAGTAACTGAGAACACTTCCCTAACATAATACTAATAAGCTAGTGTTTGAGGATTTACGATGAACATAAGTTTTGTCTTAATAATCCATCAGAGCATGAAACCTTCATGGTAGAGCGCTCAGTGTGGGAGGGAATGCCATAATGTGAGTCATGAAATTTTGATGGCTTCTGCAGACATGTGTGCATGGCAATCTGTCCCTCTGGTGAAACAACACACAATTACAATTTACATCTGATAAGTCAATGGTGTAATACATTTTAAAGCAACAGTTTCATAACTAAGGCAAAAAAGTTCTGTACAAGTGACATCTGCTGAAAATTGGACTGTCAGTCTTAGGATTTTGTGGCTCCAGGATCTTGCCTGGCTCCTCGGTTTATCTGGAATTGAACTCGATATAGTAAATGAGACTTTGACACTGCAGGTTTCGGTTGTAAGTGGAAGCTGTCATGCAGGAATCTGGGTCTAGCACAAGAACCTGTCATGCCTTTACAATTTGGATGACTCCTACCACAGTGTGGCTTACTGTATGCCTTGTTAAATGACCAAATGAGAACGCAATGCAGATAACAGCAAATGGGGACAACATGGTTGGTTTCAAGCACCGGAACTCTGAAAAGCTATCAGCAGTAATGCTAGCAGCTATCCTAACAGTGTAACTTGGTTTTAGGCATTCACAAATTTTATGGAAGAAATCCTCCCTGAAGTTCACGTGTCATGTGCAGACTATTCAACTGGGGTTTAAAGTGCCAGTGCAGTGCTAAGGTTTGTCAGACATCATTTGGAAAGCGCCCACATGTTTTGATTAGAGCAGAGTACTCCAGAAATACATTGCTGAGTTATTAGAAGGGAGTTATGTTCAATGTCAGCTCTTGAGCATAAAGCCAAGTGACAGACTAAAAGCCTTCAAAGCAGTTTGTTCTTAATTCCATCTGCCGGTAACATCTCCTTCATTATGAGGAAAAGGAGGGAAAGAAATTGAGAGAAAGCCTGGTATAATATACCTACACATTGCAAATGTATTTTTTGCCATGTGTATTTGCAGGTATGAGCTTCCATTTATAATGCAGTAACTCAATGAATGGAAATCCTTAATGAAAGTAAATGTTTGATAGGAGCACTAGGAATTCTGATGGTTTGGCTCAATTTTAAAAGGGCAAAAGTTCATTCAAACTTTGAATGAGTTCTGACTGTACTTTTGTCTTCCTTGGAAGTTCATGAAAGCTGTGTTATTTTAACAGACGGATTGAATTTGATGTGCTGCTGGCACAGCTTGGATAGATTCCTGACCTCTGAGATGGGTAAAAGCAGTTTTGAGTCTCTGTATCTGGAGGCCAACAGGGCTTTTTCAGCAGGTGGGACTACCTGTTTGTAGGTTGCCTACATCATGCTGACCTTGGTATAGTGATGGTTATATGCTGTGAGAAATTCTATAGAAAATAAATGTTGAGACATCAGGAAAGTTAAGTCTTGAGGCCCAAGGCAACCTGAATTCAGAAAAAGCATGTTTACATTAGGGAAAAAAAACCATAAACCGACAAATATTAGTTGCAAAGCCAAATTAGCAATGGGAGGTACTAATGAATAAAAGTTTTAAAATCATTGAATGGCTTATGCTGTAGAAGGGGGAGTTGGACTAGATGAACTTTCAAGGTCCCTTCTGATCCCTAATGATTCTGTGGATAGGACAGCAGCAGGTTATAACTGAAATTCCAATTCATAGCAAGGATGGAAATATTGCTCTCCTAGTTAGATTTTCTTCTGGTTTTCTTCTAGCAAGGGAAGGGCAATGACTTCAAATGATACTTAATAGTGTAATTGTTTCTCTATTTCATAAGGAATTGGTTCTAAAGTTTATATTAAGTAAGAAGATTTAAAGCAGTCACATGTCATACCTGAAGCATGATTCAGAAGTGTTGTGTATTACAGGTTACTTGATTCATTTCCTCTATGTGACCTGTGAGTATTTAAGAATAAAGAAGGTAGCTGTGGCACAGGCTGATTCTGGGACTTGGAAAAAATGTGAAAGTGCTGTCTCTTGGGCAAACTGGACAGAACAAATCTGATTTACGGATTTACAAAAGCTCTTAAGCAGTTTAAGACCACAAGTACCATTGACTTGAAAGTCAATAAGGTGTTTCTGAGAATCTAGTCCAGTCAGTTCTTTTGTAACATGCAAATTCTTCTGCAGCAAAGGCAAGCAAAAACTGCGACTACTGACTGCCCGTGCCAAATTACATCCTAGCCTTCAGCTGGATCTTCACAGAAAAGTTCTGTTTCCAGCAGGTTTAGAATCTTAAAAGAAAGACCTAACATCTAGGCTGCAAAAGTTTCATCACAGATATAGATTCTGCCCCCCCAAAATCTCTATGCTGTTTATCTGTATTTAGAGACAGGAGTCAAGACTGCTGCTTTGGTGAACAGAAGTTACCAACGGAATGGTGGAGGTTTGGAAAATATTTTCCTCTGTTTTGTTTTTTTTGGTGAGGGCTCATGTTACCCCTCTTCAGGCAGCCTAGGAAACTAGGCTTTCCATGAATGCAAGGAAGAAAGAAAGGATATGTTAGAAGGTCCAAATACTTCCTTGTGGCTTCACAGCAAAACAAAGCACAGTGAAAAGCTGTAGAGTCACCTGCCATCTTTTAATAGTGGAAGGAATCTCCTTTTTTATTTTCCCCGAGTAGAGGCTTAGAGTCAGGACTAACAAAAACATATTCCTGGGAAATGAGAGTGATAGAAGTCAAGGTACCCTTTCAATCTGTTGCAGCTGATACAAGTTATATGATGAAGACACTGTTCATACGCATTTTAATGTTGTATCAGTGTGGAGACAAAGGAGACGTATCATTCCTGGATGCTCACATTTTTATTGTACTGAAGTTTTATTTGAACTGTATCTGTAAAAACTAGTGTGTTTTCTCTCTCTGTGCCGCTTTTACTTCCCTGCTGTCATGCTTTAAAAATGAAGAAAGGTGTCACAGCAAGAGAAGTGCATCTGTGTTGCTGTGCTTTGACAGCTTCTCCATTTCTGCCCATGAGTTCTTACACATGCCCTGTAAACACCAACATTTCAGTCTGCATTTTTCTCTCTTTCATATAATTAATTATTTATGACATAAAATAAAAATTAATGTGCCGGGTCTCTCTAGCAGGCTTCCATACTTCCTCGTGGAATTTCAATGGAAGCAGTGGAAAACTTGAGGAAAGCATTTGCTTCCAGACCCATTACAGCCTTTGCAGAAGGAGCTAAAATAAAGGTTGGAGACAAGCCTCTTCATTCTCTTTCCTAACAGGACTGCTGATTTTGTTCCCAGCCTAACAAACCCATTTAATCTTTGTAATCCTACCAGTTTTCATTTTTCTTTTTCTGCTCCTGTAGTGTTTTCTGCTCTTTGCTGAAGTGATTGTCCAGAGGAGGTAATGAGTTCTGTGCGAACAGGAGGCTGGTCAGACATCAGTAATAGTGACTCTTGTGGCAATTGCAGAGGCACATGGAGAACTGTGGATGTGGACATTGCTGGGGAGATAGATGTTCTCTTTTAAGGGGTTGCCTTAGCATCACATAGATGAGTGCATTCACTGGCACTGAAAAGGTTAACAGAGGAATGAATGTGGATGTTCTGTTCTGTGGACTGGTAACTCCATAGGTGGCAAATGCATGCATATGTGTGCCTATCTAGAAACACTCCATATATGTGTGCACGTGTCCTCTAGCAATAATAAACGGTGCTACCAGAAACACAAGGAAAACTTAACTGTAAGTGGTCAGTGACATTCTATATTGCCACCCATTAATCTATCTGTTTGGTGAAAGTAGTTTAGAGTGGAAAACGTGTGGTTGATTTTGAATCAGACCTTATTTGTGCCTTAATACATTAGAGAGTTTGTTCAGGAATGGTTAGTTCATCCTTGTGAAAACATTAGCCTTCTGCTGCTGCCAAGGTCATTGTTGGCTCCGGTTATCTGGTGCCCTGGGACACATTTCCAAACCAGTGAAGTCCTTGGAAGGTTTACTTCAGTGTCTGTCCTTGTCTCCAGTATAGACATATAATAAATACCTGTTACTATTCTTACCACAAAGAAGATGCATTCTTTTGTGTAGTCCTTCAGCAATGCACAGTGTTAAGATCGTTACATTGAAGTGACAGCAAACAGATGAATTGTGTTTTCTCTGCTTCCTGAGTATGTTGTATTTGCTTGTGATCTCTTACCACAAAATGGGTAGTTGCTAGAATAATATCACTGGGAAAGTGTGAGCTTTTGTGTCCCTCGAGTGCTTGGTCTGTGTGAAAGGTTATTACACCTTCTAGACCCCAGCTCAGAGGATTGAGAGTCCTGCTCAGGGTTCAACCTGTCAGAAATGGCTGGTTGTCACAGTGTGACTGGAGCTGGTTCGGGCTTCGTACTGAGCGAAGATGATGTGAATAAGTTTGGCAGGTGGCTTAGGACAGTCTCAGGAGAATGTGCTGTACATCTGTACTACATCTGCCCTACCTGCAGTGTAACTGCTGCTGGCAAGCATGCATTGGGGAGATGTTGAAGCTGCTTATAACCTAGAAGGCTGAATATCTCCAGCCTTGATGGTTCAAATTCTTTGCTATTTAACCCAAGTCAAGGCCAGCCTCCTAGAGTCATAATCGAACCTTAATTAGAAAGAGTAAAATTAGGATGTGAGAATTACCTTAATTGGGACACCAAATTAGACCCCATTATTTCCCTTAAAGGGAAAGTGATTCATTCTGTAGTGCTTTGAAAGTAGTATTTTTTCATGTGGTAGGAAGAATTCATGGGCCTGATAAGTCTAAAAAGGCAAAATGCAGTGTCAGTTAAAGGAACTTCATAAAATATTAATTGCATTTCATATTTTGGTTTTGGGGTTGCTTTTTTTAGTCTTTTGAGGGTGGCTTATTTAAGAAAAGATGAGATGAACTTCTTACGCCTAATGAACAGCTGGTAAAACATCACTTCTCAACACTGACCAAATGTCACCATTAAGCAGAATATTTGATAACGCTGTCATGCTGAAGTAGCGGCTACTGTCAGTATCATGAAACAGAACTGCTTTACTTGAGGAAAACCCAATTAAGAAAATTCTGAATAGCAGTAAGTAGTCTGTTGTGCTCCTAATGCTATTGATCATGCAATGGACTCCTTTGACTTGCTCGAGGCCCTAAATAAGGCCAAAGACTTCTATGAAGAAAGATTCTTTTTTTATGTCTGCGAACACATGGGAAAAAGTAAATAATAATCTATTTGGTTTGTATTTCTTGAAATCTCAGAACTGCTCATTCAGGCTTCAGATTCATATCCTACACATGAAGGTCTATAAGCTATAATGTGAAGGATTTATGCTTAAATACCTGTAATTAGTATGTAAGTGATGAAGTAAACGTGTCCAAATGAGTGCCATGATGTTTCTTGTGATAATTGAACACAGAAAGGATTTACTTTCCATGTGAATTTTGACACATGGATTGGCATGCCTAAAGGTTTGAAATCAGGGATGATAATCTGCCCCGTAGTTCTGAGTAACCAACAACTTATTTCCTGACCTCCACTGCGGAAAATCCTAGACATTTCTACTTTATAAAACGCTATTTTTAAAAAAAATTTCAAATGTAGTTGGATAGGAGAATAGCAGAGTTGATTATGAGTGGAAAATTGACCTTTTGTTCTGAATTGAAAACACATTTCAATCTTCTGCAAAATTTTCCGCTCTTTTACTACCAAAATCAACATTAGCTGTCAACTATACAAAGGGTGAATGTGATTAAACACCCACTCACTTGGAACAAGTGGTATCTTGATTCATTTAATTTAGAACATCTAATGCTGTCAGGGACCTTACCATCTGGTAAGGGTACCTGCTGTAGTCTGAAATGCCCTCTTAGTGATACGCGAGTTCGGTATATATATTACCAGGTTTCCTCATCTGTATTTTGAGTATGTGTTTGTGTAGTTTTCACTTAAATAAAACCTGAGCAACAGAAATTACTTCAGTAGGTGTAAACTGCTCCCCAAATCAAATCTCTAGGGCTTCTGATGCTATTTTTGTAAAGAATATAGCAAGAAGAGATCATATGGCATTAAAAATTGACTGCATATTTCTAAATGAAGATCCTTTTCCTTATGCAAATATTTCTGAAGGATAGGTGTACCCACTTCTGATTTATTGCTTCTCAAAATATTTCTGAACAGGCACCAATTTAAAATAATGCTCAAAGCTAGAAGTCTAAATGTGATGTTTTGATTTTTACTTCAGCTTTGAGTGCCAGTAGATTTTGTTCACAAAGCCACAGTCAGTTGAGCTGGGATGCTGG
This sequence comes from Upupa epops, assembly GCA_013397515.1. Taxonomy (NCBI): domain Eukaryota; kingdom Metazoa; phylum Chordata; class Aves; order Bucerotiformes; family Upupidae; genus Upupa; species Upupa epops. The sequence continues at coordinate 114,312 of VZRI01005347.1, forward strand.
TTTGGATTTATTTTCTATTTCTAGGAGTTTCTGACCTTGCAGCATTACAAGTCTTGGCAGGTTTAAAATTCTTTTGTAAACATAATTAGTGCAGATGCCAGTACTTTCCAGAGTTATTTTCAAAACTTGACCTGTGTATGATCATGCGGCATCTTGGAAAAGAAGGAAAAACGTTTTGGAAATCCTACAGAAAGTAGATGTGGAGCTGTTTCAGCATCAGCTCAGAGGAAAAGATTCCCATCTATGGCTCTTTAACCCCACTCCTCCAATTCCTTCTGTTGTGTGCCTTTAGATTAAACACCTGTAAATTGGCATTGGCAGTAAGAAAATGCATGGTTTTATTTTGTGCCAAGGGTCAGGAGCGATACTTGTGGTCTAATTCTTCTTTGAGTTGTGCAGCTGCAAGGGAAGCAGACACTAGCATTTGTGCCTGGCTTAGAGGGATCTTGTGTTTAGAACAGGAACAACTTTTGCGCTGTTTTTTTAGCTTCCAAAATCCTTCCCAGAGGCTTCCTCTTATCATCTTTTCCCGTGTCTCTTCATGGTTTTGCCATGCTATGAAGTATCTGTGGCCAGAGTGCTTAGTGGTTACTCGGGATGCCATGGGTGGGAGCTGGCAGTGCTGGTGCCAGCCATTTGCATAATGCCCAGGAAAATATTCCACTTAGTCATTAACAAAGTAGTTTCAACTGAAAACTTCAGGCTCAGCTGAGATGCTTGATTGGAAATTCTCTAGTATAAAAAGGAAACCAAGTACTGTGGGGGACAATACCATCACTATCCAAGAGATTTGGAAAGCAACTTCTGCAAGTACAGTCTGGAGTGGAAGAATTCAGGAAATTTGATTTATTTACACAAGTCTGAGCACACTCCTTGGTTGAAGAAAAAAGTGATTTCATTTTCCTGTGGTCCAGCTTCCCTATATAAAGGGAGGACAAATCCAGCTCATTGGACACACTGTTTTTCTGCTACATTGGTTTAGTTTGTAAATTTTCGCATGCTCTGTGCCTAGGAAGCAGCCTACAGCCCTCTTAGCTCTCTCTCCTTCCTCTTTTAAGACAAAGAATAAGGCATTCTGAAAACATTCTTTTGGAAAACCACATAGGCTTGGAATTTAATAACAAATCATTCAGTGACCAGATCACACAAATGGGGTTTTGTTTTCAGGTTAATCCAGTGGTTGTGTGGTTTGTCACTCGGGTTTATCCTTATTTTACCATATTTGTTCCAGCTGAGGGTTGGTCTGTAGTAAAACTGTAGCAAAGAAAGGCTAATAATGGCTGAGAGTTTTCTGTCCATGATACAGTTCTTTGTAGCATCCTTGCGGTACACGTATTTTTGTGGTATTAACTAAGCTTTGCCCCTCCTCCCCTCTCTGTTGTGCCCATTCATGTGTTTGTTCAACAGGGCTGAATGCAGGGGAGGAGGAAGTGGATGCACAGAAGCCTCTACCAAGGAGCATCACTGAGCTGCACTGGGCTGTCACTCCCAGGTAGCTCACACTATTCAGTCAGCCTTGCAGCACTCTTGCTGTTTGGTTTCTCCCTTAATAAAGCATAGTGTTTGACAGACTGGTAAAAATATTTCTCTTTCAGAGTGATGATTATTTGCTTGTAAAATTTTTTTAACAGGCTATGAAGTCATTCCTGTAATAGAAATATTTATCCTTATCCTATCAGTAAAAGTATCTGGCTACAAGATTTAGAATCAGTCAAATGATTCATATTATGGATAAATTTTATCACTTACGGTGTAGGGAAGAATGTAATTTCCATTTCTTTTTAGAGCACAGTGAGCCAATTTGCTCTGAGGTTGATCTGTAAGCTAAATTGTGGAGAGTCATGCTGCAGACTTTGTTCTGATAGAGAACTGTGTGCAGAGAGAGAGTTAAAATACTGAGCTGAATGCTTAAACTCCTTATTCTGTCATACCCTCAGTGCTGCTTCTGACACCTTTTTATTTAATCAGTTCTCACTGTCTGTCCTGGACCGGTTTTATTGCTTATCAAGTCGTTAGAAATGGTTTAATCACTGTCTGATTACAGCATTCCTCTCCTATGTCTTCACAAAAGCAGTACTCTCAGATGTTTGCATATGCAGTGCTGCGGTTTGGATACTGGGTGATGTTGCTGTTTGGATACTCTGCAGGAGTGTAAGACCTTTAACATCTAATCAAGCTATTTAGTGCTAAAAATTAGCTTTGCTTTTTAATAATTTTATTTGAAAATTACTGTTTTCATTACTGAAAGTGGCTTACATGCCAGACCTTTACTTTAGCATCTGAATTTGTCACTCCAGGAGCAGTAGGGTACTGGATTTTACCAAATGAACGTGCTATAGATCCCCCTCTTTACAGGTACCTTCACAGCACTTGTTCTTCTGACTCCTGCTGTCTAAAATTGCTCTTGCTATAACTAGTGCCTATCACAGACTGGTTTTATTTCAGTTGGATGTGTTTGCTGACTGTGCCAATTTTAACTCAAAATGGCCCATGTATGGTGCTTACAAGGCAACCACTTTGCTTAGAGATCTTAAATGAAAGTGACAATATCAAGGTTAATAAGGTTTAATATCAGACTTCCTTGAAAAAATAAAACCATTTGAAAAACCTCATCAAATTCCAGTCAGGTTTGGGAGTTTTCTCTGCTTTGAATCAATTAAACTGGGCAGTTTTTTGGGAGAGGGAAAAGGAGTAGCATGATTATAGCTTTTTCTATTATTCCCAAACTTGGTTGGGTGAGGACCATGGTAGAGAAGAAAGACAAATTTGGAGACGGACGAAGGATGGGAAGCCTGTTGGCATCAGCTACTTCTAAGGGCAGGAGAGAATTTTACTAATACAAAAAACCTTTCACTGAATCCTTGTGAGTAAACCAGGATTCTATTGAATCTGTAATAACACCCAGCTCTACCACTGGATTTTCCTCTTCTGTATGCTGATGACTGATGCTCATGTGCAGTAGGACATCAGCTGCTCTTACCTTCTGCTGTTATTTGTCCTGAAAGAAGTGGCAATGTGCTGTTTAAACGCTTGCCCAGTTGCTGAGATAACAGAAGGACAACTCACAAAAATGCAAGGTAAACCTTTTCATTGATGATATTTAAACTTCAGAAATAGAGTAACCATTTTGTACCTGGTTCTCATGCCATGTGGGTACTTCTTTATATGTCTAAATCATTACTGTGCAGGCTGCACTGAGAATATCTAATCTATTTGCATGTCATTTGTTTTATCTGTATTTCATAGCTGAATCCAGGAATGCTGCTTATTTCACCATAGTAGCAAGTTGCCATACTATTGATGTCAAATACTTAAAAATCCTGAATTAAGAAAGTAGAACTGTTACAAATATTGTCCTTCGTTCCAACACCCATATTTTGTGCTTTGCTAAATGGACGAAGTCAGATTTTTGAATGTGAAATGCACAGATGTCCAAGTGTTCCTCTATCACCAGACCAATGTATATCTCCTTACAAACAAGTACAGTAGATTTCTTCATACCTTGCCTTTTTTCCTACCATTTCATTAATGGATAAGAATCAATATTCTTTCAAGTTTAGCTTAGTAGTACAAAAATGAATAATACAAGATTCATATTTTGCATAGTAAATAATAATATGGGCCAGAAATATTCTCTCTGCCTCTGTTCCAAGCTTTTATATAATACTTATAATTCAGTACATGAACCTTTTAATAAATGGCTTATGAGCCCCTGGAAAGCTTTGGATATCATATTGGATAATGATACTAAAGATACTAAGAACTAAAAAAATTAACTCCATTATCTTTCCTTATCAGCGAAGAAAAATCACACATAAAGAATCTGACAGTTGCTCTCTAGGAATACTTCGTATTTGTTTTTTTTAATTAAGACATTTGAAAAATCAGTTCCTTTTCAAAGTTCATTGGTGATGATCAGAGGGCTGGAGCACCTTTCCTATGAGGCCAGGCTGAGAGAGTTGGGGCTGTTCAGTCTGGAGAAGAGGAGGCTCCAAGGTGACCTTATTGTGGCCTTCCAGTATCTGAAGGGGGCTACAAAAAAGCTGGGAGGGGCTTTTTAGGATCTCAGGTAGCGACAGGACTAGGGGGAATGGAGCAAAGCTGGAGATGGGGAGATTTAGGCTTGATGTGAGGAGGAAGTTCTTCACCGTGAGACTGGTGAGAGCCTGAAATGGGTTGCCCAGGGAGGTGGTTGGGGCCCCATCCCTGGAGGTGTTTAAGGCCAAGCTGGATGAGGCTCTGGCCAGCCTGATCTAGGGTGGGGTGTCCCTGCCCATGGCAGGGGAGTTGGAGGATGGTCTTGTGATCCCTTCCAACCCTAACCTATTCTCTAACTTCTTCCCAGGGAAGGTGATGGGGCACTGGAGGGGGCTGCCTGGGGGGTTTGTGTAGTCTCCTTTTCTGGAGACATTTGAAACCTGCCTGGACCTGGTCTGGGTGACCCTGCTGTGGCAGGGGGATTGGACTGGATGGTCTTTCCAGGTTGCTTCCANATCCTATGATCATTCCAGGTTGCTTCCAATCCGTAATGTTCTGTTCTGTGACTTGGTCTGGGTGTCCTGCTGTGGCAGGGGGATTGGACTAGGTGATCTTTCAAGGTCCCTTCCGATCCCTTATGATTCTATGGTAGAAGTTAGTGAAAAGTTATTTAGGCCAGTTTTGTTATATCTCCTCAATTATTGGAATAATTAATGAAGTTCATTAACTCTGTTTAGGGATTTTATAGTTTAAATTATTGTTTATTTTGGACATTTCAGACTCATGGCAAGATCTGTGCTATGGGTTTTGTCACTGATAGCTTCCCTGTGGACGCTTTGATGGAAAAAGGTGTTCATTATCACTGTCTACAGCTGCCTGAGAAGAGGTTGTAGAGGGGTGGGTGTTGGTTTCTTCTCACAAGTAACAAGCCATAAGACAAGAAATGGCCTCAAGCTGCACCAAAGGAAGTCTAGGTGACACGTTAGGAAAAGTGTGTTCACTGAAAAGGTTTATCAGGCACTGGAAGAAGCTGACCAGGGAGATGGTTGAATTGCCACCCCTGGATGTGTTTGTAAGTTGTGTAGATCTGGAGCTTGGGGATGTGGATTAGCAGTGGGATTGGTACAGTTAGGGTAATGGATGAACTTGAACTGAAAGGTCAGTTCTATGATTTATTATTTTCCCCATCAAGGTGTGCCAATGTTTCCAGTGAAGGAAACCCCAATGGTGTCTTTTTAATGTCATAATTAACTTATCATAACAACTACATCTAAGAAACCCTCTCTGTCACTAAATAGGTTTTGTGTGTTTTATGGGAGACTTGAAACAAATATAGATGCCCAGTTTTGGAAATATGCTTGTCCTTGGAAGTTTGGAATTTTTCTTGGTGACTGTTAGTTGCCTGAATTCCCTTTTAGCAATTCTTCTGTCCTTTTCCTTTGACCCACTTTTTTTAGTAGTCATGTCATATCAGTTAGATAACTGTGTTTTTTCCCACATTACAAAAAAAATCAAACATTTTCTTGGGTATACGTATGTCACATATAGCTTTTCTTTTACATTCTTTCATTTCTCTTTCCCTCCTGTTGCTGTTGTCAGGGACCTGCTTTGTCAGAGAAGGTCCTGACTAGGTGCCGTGAGGAAGGAATATGAAGACTGTTGGGAGTGGGTGATAGGAGGCAGCATATGAGTATGAGAGATTGAAACTCTCAACCCCACTTAAAAATACTGCTGCTTTTTGTACCAACAAGCTCCTGCTCCAGAGAAGAGAAAATACTTTGTTGTTTTGGATGAGTTTATGAAATCTGCTTTTTACCGTCATGAAAAATGTCAACGTATCCCTCAGTTAAAAATGCACCCCAACAGCAATTTCAGTTTCTGCTGTCTCTAGTCTCCTGAGTTACTCACTGACACCTCTCTCCTCCTTGCAGTATTGACTTACTACTTATCCAAGTTTGTATATATACAAATGTATCTATATAACTACAAAAAGAAACTGTGTGCTTTTTGGGCCTGTCTACTCCATTTAGTCTCGTTTTACTTCACTCTTGATCCAGCCCTTACTGACATTGGTAACATCCTTTTACTTTTGTATTGAGTACTTTTGCAGCTGACCCATCAGAGATAAATATCATCCTACAGGGATTCAAGAAGATATGAATTTTCATGACCCCTTTCATATGAATAAGATTGACAGGGTTGCCTTTCCAAAGAGAAACAGTGATTCAATTCCCGAAACAAACCTCTTGCTCTTTAAACTGAGCTAAACCAAAGAACGAGTCAATAAGACAGGAATGAAATAGTGGCCCTTGCTCCTCTGCATTGGAATTAACTGTCTTCTGTCTGACTGAGCAGAAGATGAGAAGTCAGGATACTTATGGGCCAGGTGCTTGTGAGAATTTAATGGAATACCTTAATGCATCATATTTTGTCAAACTGAATGGACTATTAAATGTAAGATAAATACAAATGTCGTACTGTGCTTAAAATTAAAAAAATAAAAGTAGAGTGATGAATAGAAAGCTGAACACACAGCTCTAAGTGAATTTAGGGAGATATTTTTTTGTTCTTCCTTCATGAAAAAGACAGCCATCCATAGTGTAATCTCAAGAGATAGGTGCAGACAAGACTCAGCTTGTGCCTTTTTACAGAAATAGACTATCATTAATACCATCCATGCCAAAATTCATCAGCATCATTTGTCCAGCCAGGTGGAAAAGAAGCAGTCATTCTTTCTAAGAACAGCTCCTACAGTTAGAGGACCTATAAGGGAATCTCTAGTTGCTCTCATATTGGTTGCAAATAATACTTTTTTTGAAATTATGACAGGCCTTGAGCTGACGACTGCTTATGTACAGATACTGCTATGAGGAAACGGAAGGATCTGCTATTTGTCTTGATATGGTCTTCATTCTCCCATTATATTTCAAGGAGAGCTTGGTCATGCTCTTGAAGAATTGCAAATGCTGTTGTAAAGATAGTGTTTCGAAGCCTCCTGGGCTAAGTTAGGTGTATTTTGACATTGTGATATATAAATCTTACAAGTTTTTTCAGGAATGTAAGGAAAAGGAATATGCTTGGCTCTTCATTTACTAAAGGAGGGATTTGTAGTTGGCTAGACCAGAACAGTTCAAAGAGTGTCAAACATCCACTCTCCTCTACCTAAAAAATAAAGCTTTTCTCTCTCTTGAACTAGGTTCTATCATTCCATGAAAAACAAGAACCAGGTAGTCTGTGGAGCCCCACAGACTTGCCTGCAAGTTTTCTCTAGAAGTTGCTGAGCTACAGTGATGATAAGGAAATAAATGAGTTGATAAATGAATGACTATATAATAGTCATGAAGAGTTAAAGCACAGAACTTTCCTGTGCCTAAGCTGGGATTCTCAAGTGGCCTTATGAAACTCAGAATACTTATAGGAACTCTTATTGTCAGCATATTTCCCTTACTGCATGCTTCCTGTATGATCTCTAGAAACAGTTCTTTTTTTAGGTGTGTGTTTAAAATGTTACACTGGTGACACATCTAAGCATTGCTAAAAACCTCTCAAAATGGTTTAATATGAATGATTTTAAAGCATTTCATGGCTTAGCTGCAGCTAGAAATAACGGAAATAAGAAGCCATTAAGAAGCCAGTCCCACTTGGAAATTGATACTAAGCTGTTCATTCTGAGCAGAATAACATTTTTTTTATTTGTTCATTAGAGAGTGTGCCTTAAGGAGAATGGAGTTTATTGCTGTAAACTGAAACAGCTACGTGCAGAATAAATACATGACAAACCAGAGAGGTAGGAGAAGAATCTTCAGGACCTGTGTACTGTACAGTGTGAATTGCTGTTCAAATAACATGCCTGGCTTAGCTGTTGTCCACGCGAAAATCCAAGTAGGGACCTGTGCTTACAAATGTTTTGATGATGTCTGAGACTCTGAGAGCAATGAAAGTACCGGATTACAAGAAAATAAATATTTGACACATATTTCACAGTTATCTTCTATAGTTGCCTTTCAATTCTTTCCTCGACAATGTTTGTTATCAGCAGTAACGCAGACATGACTGCTAGGTACTGACATGCCACCGAACACAAGGTGCACATCTATTAAGACTGGATATACAAAACAAGACAAGAAGCAGCTTTTTCTGCATGCCTTGCTGTCACTGTGGTGATGATGTGACACTGCTGTGCACTGCAAGTGCTGTGAAGTTTTTAAAGCTGAGAATTCAGATATATCAAGGTGCTGTACTGATTTCAGACAGTGGGCACTGCTGCCCAAAAAACTTCTTCAGTGGACAGTAATCTGTGTATGATCATGTGGTGCTCTGTTTCTCCTCTGTGGTTATCCTCCTGCATTGCCTTTCTCTCCAGCCTCAGGCCCAACATTTTTTCCAGTGATGCCTTTCTAGTAGGTGATTGCTCAGCCCCGCCCAGCTAATACATACCACAGGTATCTATCCTCACCTGCTGACCTACGAACACTTAGTAACAGCAACCTCATGCTTTTGCATGGACATAGGATTATAACACACAGGCTTTAGAAGTGCCCCACAGTTTTGTATCCCAGCTGGAACAGGAATGTAGGATTAGACTGGCCAAATGAATTCTGAGACCTACCAACAGTAGGTGAGAGTTTACTGTAGGAGTGCTCTTTGTGACAAGTTTGGACATTGTGATGTTGGTGACTGCTCCTGAAGGTGTTCTCAGAAAATGAACAGCATGCTGCAGACCACCCACAGAGCAAAGTTCCAGTGTAGCTCCTCTCAAGAGGTAAAGCACATTATGTGAAGTACTGTTTGTTCTGCATGACAGTCTTGGTTACTACCCTGTTGTTTGCCATGCAAAAGAGTGATAAAATGTAAAGTCACAAACTGTGCTGGTTTTCACTTGTGTCATCAGGCTCTGAAGGCTCTTACTTTTAGATCTCATTAGAGGTATGCACCAAAATCTAGCAAGTCTTTCAAAACTGTAATATAGAAAGTTGTGTTTTGTCTGAGGCAGCTCTAAAGTGGTCGGGCTTTCCTTCATTCCCCTTCCCATGCTCAGAGGTTACACTTGACTTTGATGAAGCATTTACAGCAGTATTTAATTTCCTTTCAAATGCAGCACCAGTTTAGACCTAGAGCAGGTAGTGACAACCACTCATACCACATGGCATCATGTAGGACATGGTACAGCAACCATCCTGCTGTTTCTCTGCTCTAATAAATGAGGAACCTGTGGGTAAATTACAGCTTGTGGTGCATGATCACGGACATTGTAAGTGGCTGCACCACAGTTGTCTTAGCAACAGTCACATCCCACAAGCTAAAGAACAGCTTCATAACTCACAAGTGGATAAAGAGACATCGATGCTTTGTTGCCACATGGAACAATACATGCATGTTGTATTAAGTGTTCTCCTCCCTGTGAAAAATAATTTGTAGGACATGCCAGAGATAAACACACATTCACTCTTTTAAATGACTGGCTTGCATTCTTTCATGCATTATGGGATGCTGTAACTGAGAGGACATGCGCACAGTAAACCTGCATAAACCAAAATGCCCTTATGTTATCTGTCTGAGCAGGGATGTGCTCTGTACATATGAAAAAGTCTTGCCAGAAACCTGATGAATTGCCACGGAGAGGGCTTGTCAGGATTGACATTATCCATAGACAGCTGATACAAAGCAAACACTCCCCTAACTATTGCTGACTTTGGATCAGAGCTGTGTGTGAAAAATGAGCTTCTAGAATTTGTTCCCCGTGAGACCCATTGAAGTGCAATAATTTATATAGGCACTGAGACTTGAATTATTCAGTTGCTTTTCTAGTGCTTGTTTTTAAATACTATGATTGTGTGAGGCTGATAGTAAGAACCAAGCTTGGGGGTTGATTAACACCCTGGTACAGCGTTGTGCTACAGTATTGCCTGTTTGCCATGCTTTTGTCCTGCGCTGAAAGAGGAGTGATTACTCTCTTATGATTGGATAATTTTCAAAGATTTTACTGGGGATTATTAGTTTTACTGCTCTAATAAACATATAATTAAACAATGCATCTGTACTGTGCAATCCTAGTCTGCTTTGTACACAATGGATTTAGAGCGTGTCAGTAAATATTGAAGCTGTGATGCAGTAATTAAGATTTACATAAACCTTGTCTGGGAGGAGGACAAGAGATGTTTCCTCTGAGACTCAGACGAAGTGTTGCAGTGGCAGGGAAGTATCTCAGTGTGAGGAGGAAATGCTGGCTAATACTATCCCAAGTTAGCTAGTTTTGTTCAACATTTCAGCCTTAAATATAGCATAGTCTGCACTTTGAGGGAACAGGGCTCCTTCTCCAAGTCTAGCACAGCAGTCCCTGACATAAACCAAGGCAAATTAACATTTGCTTAATCTGCAATCTAAGAGATAACCTTGAAGCAGGAGAACGTGTTTGGGAGTTCTCGTCTTCTACTAGACCGTTACAGCTCTATTCAATTGGACGTGCCCTGAATTGCCAAATGCATGCCACCACAGGTCTGGAGCCGAGATGTTCAAACCTGACATTTGATTAAAAGCCCAGCATACTTCTTTAGAAGTGGTGAACCTTTCTCAAGAGGAGAAAAAAAAAAAAGGGATCCAAAAAGATATTAAATTATCAATCAAACAAATTGCAGATTAGAGACCATATTTTATGAATGTTTAGTGAAACTTGCTCATAAAATATGCAGCTCTTGACAGAGCTAATATGTTCAGGTTACTTCATTTTAAGTACTAATCAGCCTTGTACAATGCACACCTCGTCAATTTTCTTCGCTGGGAAAAACAGCTAAGTGGTGTACTGAGTACGTGTGTATTGCCCTTTCACTTAGATTAGGGGATTTTTTAGCTTGATGTAACATGGTGTAAACTGCTCCCGAGAAAGGTTAGAAAAATGGGTCCCAGCAATATGAAATTGTGAATACAACCTTTATTGGGACATCATTTGTCATAAGCTGTGATGACACTTCCCCTTTGAGGCTACTTGAGAATGCATGAACTCTGATGTGCTTTGGTGTGGGTAGGATTCAAAAGTGCTGCACTGATTCCTGTGGTAGACAACACCAACAGGGCTGAAGGACATTGAATAAAGATGGGATTAGGGCACAAGGAAGCTGTTACTTCCTTGTTCCCAGTTATAACACTCACACAAAGCAGCCCTCAGTGTTTAGACTAACCAAACCAGAGTACTCTCTGCAGTTCTGCCTTGCTGGTGCTACTGCCTACATGATCCATACATGTTTGGTTTAAAAACTTGAGTTTATGTCAAGAAAAGACTGGTATGACTGTACTGTGTGACTATATCTGTTTTTCTGTTTCTAATAACTGTTGAACTCGTTAGCCAGTAATCAAGCAAAAGGACCAGAAGGGGTCCCTGCAATAATTATACTCTTGCCATGGAAATAGGCAACTGAGTCAAAAAAAGCCTTAACATGCCTGCACTGAGGTACGGTGGCAGTGAGCTCTCACACCAGATACTGTGCATGAGTTTGCAAGGCAGAAAGACTTTATAAATGCCCTGACTGTTAAAAAGGCTTCAGCATCAGCAGTTCAGTTCTTTGGCCAACCATGACACATGAATCTGTAGAAAACCAGGGTTTCCTTAATCCTGGTGCTCACAAAGCTGCTCTTATCTATGGTCAATCTGAACGGACCACTACTGAGAGGCTGTGATAGAGACACCTGTTGGGTATTCAAGAAAATCATATTACTTTGATTAAAAAATATTCTTTGGAGGTTACTTGGTTTTTTATTTTTTCTGTTGTGTGGTCTTTTTAAAGTAAGAGATAAGCATTATGGATTCTTGAATTTACCTTTAGAATCAGAACATCCAGAAAGATACCATTCCCAATATACAGATCTTCAGTATATTATCTCAGTGATCCCTTAGTGCCATTTGAGTGAGTGAGACCTTAACTGTTTGTCAGGCTTTCCAGAATCAAGAATCTAAAATCAGATTTTGAATGGATGACTGCTAATTATTGCATACAGTTTGCTTCTTTTCCTTTTGTTAGTAGATAGGTGTGCTCTTGGTTCTGAAGTACTACCCGATAGCTTGTTCATTATCAAGTGTGTGAAACAGAAATGAGTCTGGTGGGAGGAAAATGAGAGGTAAATATTCAGGAAAATTAGACAGCACTTTGAGTTAAGTAATTTTGATTTCTGAATGTGCTGCAGTACCATTTATCTGAGAACTGGGCTTTTTCCTAAGGCAATTTGCATTCGCTAGTGAGGCCTCAGCTCCAGGATTGCATTCAGTTTTGGACACCTCAGTATGAGAAGAATATTGAGATGCACGCGGGAGCATGTCCGAAGATGAGGAACAAAGCTAGTGAAGGGCTGGACATAGGTCTTACGAGGAGAGGCTGAAGGACTGGGGTTGTATAGCCTAGAGAAAACAAGGCTGAAGGGAGACCTTATTGCTCTCTACAACTACCTCAAAGAGATTGTAGAGAGGTGGGAGTTGGTCTCTTCCCCCAAGTCACTAACAATAGAACAGCTTCAACTTGTGCCAGGAGTGGCTTAGATTAGACATTAAGAAAAATTTCACCACTGAAAGAGTGGTTAGCTGTTGAAACCAGCTCCACCAAGGAGGTTTTGGAGTTGCCGTGGAGGTTTTCAAAAAAATGTGTAGATGTGGCACTAGGAAACATGGTTTAGTGGGCATGGGGGCATTGTTGGATGATCTTGGAGATCCCTTTCAACCTTGATGATTCTGTGATTTCCCCTCAAACATTAACATGATAAGGTAATTTAACTCATATTTTTGTCAAATTAAGGTGCTGTAAGAATTATTTGGTAGGTAATCCTTTGTAAAGTCCGTATAACAAATCATGTAATTATTGCACTATGCTACAACTGTGAGTTTTATACTAATTATATTAAGGGTTCAGTCCCTGGAATGGTGCCATAGTTCATTCTATACTACTACTCTCCTGGGATTTGAATCGTTTGGCACCTGATTGCACTAATTACTGTTGAACTTTAGAACCTTTAATGTACTGAAAATTCAAGTATTTAACATGATATTTGATATTTGCTGGATGAAAAGGTGAATTTACACAGATATATGATATCCAATTTCTTTCTGTAATGATGCCAATAGCTTAGAGTTAGCTCATTAATATTTAGTAGAGTAGTAAATGTAAGGACTTGACATTATAACTTCATGATTATGATCGATCATACCTTGACACTAGATGGGTTTTTCTACTCCTGTGCATTCTTTGTGTAGCTTGATAGGGGAGCAAAGGAAGATGCAATCAGCTAATGAAGCAGTTTATAAATATCCAATACACATGCTCACCTAATTAAATGATTGTGAAAGAGAGATTGTAGTGTCTAAATATAGGCAACATTTTCTGTCCCTATCAATAGGGTAGAAAACTATTTTGTACTCCTTAATTCCTAACAAGAATGAAAGAAAAGCTTCTAGCCTTAATGGCATGCAAAACTATGATCTTCCTCTTCAGTGTGATATTTTCAACCATTGTATTTATGTGGGAAACCTATTAGATGTCTTCACACTAAGTTGTTTTGTGTTCAGTTGCCATCCTCTGTTACACATTTATGCCTTGATGTGTGGCTGGGAAGTGTTATTTTGCTTTATGAGCCTCATTTATGAGAGTATTCTGTTAGAGGCCAAAGCAGACTCCTGCTACCAGGAAAAAGAACCTGAAAGGAATTTGGGTTCCTCAATCAGAAGCATAAAGACCTTACCAAGATTTGCTGTGTGACTGTTAATTTAGGTAAAACTTGGATCCCTGTTACTTATTCTTCAGAATACATCACTGAAATTGCTTTTTACTCATCCTTCTGAGTGTCCCTTAATGGCTAGATCCCTTAATTCTCACTGAATAGAGTCTAAATACTTTTGTCTGTCATGAGCACATCTTGGAATATTAATTCTCTTACTGACACACGAAGATGTCATCTTCATGTATTTTGAGTTCTTTGTGAAGACTATAAGTACATTAGTAGGGCTGATATCTATCTTGATGGATTTCTGTTTTAATCACCTGGATTAGTTATTTGCAGGAGGCTTGACTGTTGTGGTTTTCCCCCAAATTTACTTTGGTTTGTTCTCACCATTGTCCTGGCCTCATTAAATCACTAGAATGGTCCCAGAGCCTATCTCTGTATTACATGAATAATTTTAGCGGATCATCATTTTCTGTGTAATTTGTGAAGATTTGCTTGTCACATAAAGCCAAGCTAGTCTTTTCCTAAGAATTACTGGCATCAGCACTACCTCTACGTAAAACCATGAAAACATCATTTTTTCCTCGTAAAAAATCATTGGTATTTATACTGGCATTGTTGCTTCACAGACATTTACCCCGCTGAAGCGAATTCAGGTATTCAGCTAATTCAGCATGTGTAATACTTAATCCATTCTGAGGATCTATGTCTTTCAGATGACTTTCATTGACAATTTTGCCGATTCCAAGAAATACGGAGAAGGGCTCCTAGATACGTGCACTGCTACTGTTCTGCAGTTTCTTTTACAATGGTTATGTGACTGCTGCTTGACCAGACAAATATGAACTGGATGTGCTGTGTCACACACAGTCTACAGTCTCAGTGATTGCAGTGAGGACAGTCAGCCTTGCAGAACTTTGGATTCCCAATATCAAACGAGGATGATGCTTCAGTTTGATCTCATGAATGTGAAGGTGGTATCTTGGAAAGTGTGAAGACTTGGTCATTGTACTACATTGATAAGAAAGAGACAGGAAGGGAACTTTTCATTAGGAATTGGAGAAGACTATTAAGTTGCATCCATATATGGGAAGATGTCCTGAATGAAATTCAGTAATGAATTTCTTCTGTCTCCCTGACCAAGTAATGGTAGCAATCAAAATTAAAACAGCACAAGATGCCATCAGACTTTAGCTTGAAACTCATGAACCTGAGAGAAAATGTACTATAGCATCTGTGAAGGAGAGGACAGCATCTATGATTCTGAATACAACTAAGTAAGATCTTATATCAAAAAAAGGGTCCTTTACCCGGGCATGCACTGAATAAATATTTAATCTTTTGCAACACTCCAAATACATATAAATCATTACTAATGCAGCATAGATGCTACTGACATAGTGCTGAGAAAAGTCAACAGAAAACTGATGAGATTTAATGAGTGAGCTGTGCCACATGTGTACAGTAAAAATGTTTGCCTACTGTGCAAGTATAGCTTTATCCTAATCACTTCACCACAAATATTCATAAGGATGTTTTTTCTGCATTACAGACAGTTGTATGCATTCACATATGAAGACTAAGGAAATCAGGCATGAAAAGTCCTTCAGCTGCCAAGGGCAGGGTTTGTTTTTTCTTTCTCTAAGGCAATTCCTTAAGTAATATTTGTGCTGCTTCACCATAAGAACAGGATTAGTTGAATAGCAAATCAAACAGGTATCCTGCAGCAGCCTCTGCACCGGTGATGCTTTAGGTGAGCCAGATGCCATGACCCAAAACAACCATAAGGTGCTTGCACCATTCCCAGTGATGTTACCACTCCTTCTTTCTTAATATTGAATTTTTGCATGATTTCTTTTTTTTAACACTAATGATAAGGAGAAAAATGCTAAATGTTAGGTATTTTTAATGCATCTAATGTTCTAATTTAGCAATTAAACATGCTAAATAAATTTTACTGATTTTCTCCTGTCTCCTGAGAAACTGGAGGGTCTGCCTATATATATAGATATATGAGTTACTCTCATACTTGATACTCTGTCACTTCTTTTACTTCCCCAAGCTAAAGCTAGACTAATTGGATGGCTCCGAAGAATGTGGGGAGTATTTTGGCTTTTGAAAATGTTCTCCTTTTCAGGCTGCTTTCCAGCCTTTTCTCCCCTGCTTAATGATCCATTCAAAAAAATTTCCAATGAAATTTTCAGAACAGATTTCCATAAGATCATTAGAGTTTTCCAACTCCTTTACTTTCAAATATTAATGGCAGTCTCACAGTGCTGGCTTCACAGAACCAATTTCAGGCAAAGATCCCATCAGCTTCACTGAATAAGGATGGCAGGCTAGAGCTCTAACTGTCAAAAGCTCAAAAGCTTCAGCTTTGGTAGCCGTTCTCCATGTCAAGTACCAATTCAGATAGTGCTTTATTGCACATTCTGCTCACTCTGTGCAGTTGGGGAGAGGCAGGTTAGGTGCATTTTTATTGTTCCCAGTCTTCGAAAACAAATTGCAAGAAGATGCCAGCTTGAATCTCTGCCTATGAAGACTTTTCTGTATATCATCTGTGAGTAAAGCTCCACTGGATTTGCAGCTTGAAAACAGTCTGTGCATCATTACATGGAAAATTCTGTGCAGGTTTCTAGCTTGCTGGTCTAGTATAATACTTGCTTGGACAACTTCAGAACAGTAAGGGATGCTATCCTGTGAAGGGAGGCTTGATTTATCCACAACATCAGTAGAAAATCTTTGTATGCAAGGTGCTTAGCTTACACAGGGACGTTCGTTTTAGCATCAATACGTCATAACCAGTTTTGTAAGAAAGTAGTAGAAACACCATCTCAGTCCACTCCTGGCAGAGAGGAACACATACTCAAGGTTTAGGCTTGGAAGACTCGGTTGAGGGTCACAGTACCAGAGCAGAATAATAATTTGAATAACAATTGCCAGGATTACACTCTACATAGACAGCAACTGCAGCAGCTGCCTGTGGCAGTAAACATGCCGTGGGCATCCCTGCGGTACAGCACTCACCAGCACTGTCCCTCATTCTGGTAGGATGTGCCAGCTCAACAGCATGTGGAGCCTCCAATTCCCCCTTTCTTCTTCAACTATTTCCAGTGTTTGTGCCCAGTAAGCCCAGATCCAGAAATGTTTTACTTAGTATTGTCCTGCTTTTCCTAATCTACTGTCCTTGGCTTAATAAACAACCTTTTGAGAAAATCAGGACTTTTTAGTTTGAACAAAAGAAGGCTATGAGGGGATTTAATTTCTGTCTCTAAATACATGAGGGCTGGGTGTCAAGAGGAAAGGAGTATTCTCCTTTCAGTTGCAGCAGTCAGGACAAAGGGTAATGGATGCAAAATTGAAGGCAGGAAGTTGCACCTCAACATGAGGTAACATTAAGGGTTATTAAACATTGGAACGGGTTGCCCAGGAAGGTTGTGGAGTCCACTTCTCTGGAGATGTTTAAGACCTGTCTGGATGCGTTTTTGTGTACCTTGAATTAGGCTTTTTTAGGCGGTTATGCTTTTCAGTAGTTTACATCCTGTTTAAGCAGGAGGGTTAGACCCGATGGCCTTTGAAGGCTCCTTCCAACCCTAATAAACTGTGTAAACCCAAGATGCAAAGAAAAGTCTCTTGAGAACAGCTTGATGTAAAATGTCCCACTATCTTAAAAATTTATTACTGAAGCAACTGTGCTTGGATATATTTTTAAAGTGGAAATGAATAATTTAAGGCTGTTTTAAAATATATGAATGTAACATTAAATTAATCAGTGTTTTGTGTACATTGCACGGGAAAGAAAATACATCTCAAGGGGGTTTGTTTCGTTAACAAAACTACCTCCCTTTTTGTTTTTTTTACCACAGAAGCGACTTTTGAAAAGGCTTTTAATAACAATTCCATAAAACTTAAGCTTGCCCATCATCCTGCCTCCAGATCCCTGCATTTCAAAGCCAATAGGTGCTATTATGCATAACAAAGGCAGATGAAAGAGATCTGGCTCAGCAGTTACCTGAGACTGAGGGGTAAATGTCTGCAGCCCTTCTGCCTGTAAGCTCAGCTGTCTCCTGAGGTGACTGTGGAGCCACTCTACAGGCAGTGCAAAAGCTGGAAGGGAATGTAGATAGATGTGGGCAGTGGCCAAAATGGTCTTCTTGAGCTGCACCCATGAATGAGGGAGCAGCTGCACAATGGGCAGATTTGGAAATGAGTGCAGTGTTATTCTTTGTGGCTTTCTGTAGGGAAGTGTACTCTACAACCTGCCCTAGATGGTTGACAAAACAAATTTTACTGTCTGGAGCTGGATGACACCTTGATAAGAGTCAGCTTCACAGTTTCATTCCTATCTGGTTTTTAGCAGTGTGAATATTCTGGTCCAAATTGCCTACCAAGGTCCATCAAGTTCAGGCTCGTGTTCTCAAACTCATCTACTACAGCAGCTTCCCTTTTGCAGAAAGAATTAAATACCTGTTGAGTCAGAAAGATGTGGCTGACAGGATGTGCAAAATGCAGACGGAACCTCCTGTTGTGTTTAATTTGGTGCAAGGAGAGGATCTTAGGTCATGGAATTCAAAATGAATGCCCCGCCTGTGAAGCCAGAGTTTTCTCAGCTCCTTGTTCTCCTAAATTTGTCATTTGAGGTGGAACAAAAAAATGGTTTTCCAGTGTTTGTCTGTCAGAAGTGGGAGCAGCAGTTCAGCTCTTCTAGTTCTAACTCCTGTGGTCACAGAGATTAGAAAAAAAACTTGGCTAAAACCTTTAAATTGATTTAAGGTATAAACTCTTCAAATTGATTTATGTTCTCGGAAACCTGTAAGAAGGTTTAGCTTTAACTCTTGGTTTGCTGCATAAATCATTAGGGATTTAAGCTCACTGACATTTACAATGCTTATATTTTTGTGCACAGCTTGTAAGCTCTGGACCACATGAAGGTAACTGTCAGTGTGAGCAGCAGCAGGAGGTGGTCAGGAGGGTTGGCATTGCGGGGAGACTTGGGGAAAGGCCAGCTATGAGAAGCAGCAGTGGCTGGTGCTGGGGTGGAGGACACAGTCCAGTTTTGTTTCTGCCTGTGGAAACCTGTTGTTCCTCTAAACAACTCACGTTTTTTCTGCATGAAAGAAGAGCAGTAGGGTGAAAATACAGTTTTATACTTTCGATAAATTGTTCTGTTTCTCCACTCTTTGGATTAAGCAATGAGATTGCATTGAAGCAGCTCTCAAAGAAAGCAAGGCCCCTACTGAGAGGCATCAGTGCCACTTTATCCCAGCAACTCAAAGCCCAACCTATTTTCGTACAATCTTAAATCTAATTTTCCATCTGTGTTCTATTTGGGCTTACTCTTGTCATGGTTTTCAGGACATCTCTCAAGAACATCCATGTTTGGCACACTGCCACAGTTTTTGGAAACTAGGTAGAACATGTAGAATAGGACCCACCAAGGATTTAAAAAATTAAGTTTTATGGCTTAGCCTATATTTGACAGTGGTTCTGCTCCTATAGTTAAAGGTGACAATTAGGGCCTTAGAAACTCATTCTGGTGCCATTATTTAGTTGCATATTTTTTATAATATCTGATGAATGAGGCTGTTGGATCAATTGAGTGCAAGGGTCGCTGTAAATGACAGTGTAGCAGAGGTATTTCTGGTGTCTGTCTGCATATCCTGTGGTATTTACATGAAAATAGGTTTTAGCTTATGTATAGAAAGGTAGGAGATGATTAGCTGCCAATCATATGACTTGGTTAATGCTGGGACACCCAGTGTTCTGCTACTGTGCACACAGTCTGACATTACTGATTTACTTAGCATTTTGATACTAGCAAGTGCAGATGTTTAAAAGAAGCTGTCCAAAACGTAAACACAACATACGAAGATGTTCTGTGTCTAGGTGACAGGACAGGCAAATGTTCTGGCTGGGAGAGCACACCTGGCTGGCTTTGTCTGCAATGAAACTATACAGTAGGATTTGGGATATTTGATAAAAATAAGTAAATACAGAAGTAATATTTACTAGTATCAAGCCAGAAGGAATGTTTCCTTATTATCACGTACAATGGGCCTTGTACTCTGAAAAACATCATCAGTTCTTTGCATCAAACTGTGTTTGACACAACATTTGGCATTATTTGGTAATTTATCCATTTTAACATTAGAAGTCACAACTGTTTATGGAACTCAGACAGTGAGCTGTTAGAAGACAAACATCCATCTGGGAGCACAGTGGAAAAAACAAAATGATGCATTTAAAATATTACTTAATATGAATTAATTTTAAGCCAAATGCGACAAACAGCAATTGCTAACATATCATCCTCTCTTGTAGCACTGACTTGTAAACTATAATCACATCTGTTATATTACTAATTGTAATAACTATGCTTGTGATAAATGATCACATCAAATTTTAATAGCTTTCCTAATGTTCACAAGGATAGTTGCATAACGAGGTTACCTTTTCTTAAATTTATTGTGAGGAGTGCATGCGGTGCACTGACAAAAGTCATCTTTCTTTCAGAAGACATTCCGGAACAACTACTTTGCAGCAAAAACAGAACAGTGAGGCAGCAAGGAGGAGAAACTAAGCTTCCCAGAAGAATCCCTTTTGGGATGGAGGTAGGGTCTGTGAGTGAGAATGTATTCCAACATGCTTCAGAAGAAGCAGCTTATCTGCAATTTTTCCTACAACTCAGTGTATGTGATATACAAAAAAAAAAAGTGAAAGACAATAGTACGAAAACCAAACTAGGAATAACACAGTAAAAAGAGTGATTCTTGATCTTCTGTTCATTCAGATCACTACTCCCTGTGCTGTCAGAACGCTTTTTTGCACTATATATATATATATTGCACTATATATATATATATATACTATATATATATATATATACAAATCAGAAAAGAGTTAAGCCTCCATTTTTAAATGAAATAATCTCTCTAAAATCTATCACAGGACCAAAATGTCTGTACTGCCATGGGCTATCTAGAAAGAGAGGAAGGGACATGGAAATTATTGGTATTAAGTAAGTTCTTTCATGTATCTTTAACATATGTAATAAGAGATTGCCTCCGAGAAGCAAGGTTCTACCTGCAGTATGCGCAGAGGTAGGTATTGCACAGGGTATCACAATATGCTGTCCTGTTTCACCTTCTTATGTATTTTACTTGCAGTTAATGCAATTCTGTATGACGTTTGATTTTTCTGTAACATACAAAAGTTACAAGTGCATTGTCTAAGTTTTTCACATTTAAGTCTTTGTGGTCAATTTTTGTCCTTGCCAAACTCTCTCTGCTAATCTGGAAAAAGGCCCATGAGGGGTTGTGTTACTGCAAGGCTGGTGGCTGGAGTGAGATCTTCCAGCACAGCTTCCTACCTAGTAGTTCTTCAGAGGATCTCGCATTATTCTTAATGCAGTGAAAATGAACAAGGATATAGCTGTGTGTGCTTCCTGGATCAGATTCTATTCCCTGTTTTAACCGTTTATATCTGGTTATTCATATTTGTCTAAAAGAGATCACAATCTGATTGCTTTATCTGTGCTATGTAACTCAATTATCCAGTAATTTGGGTCCTATTTTTGTTGCTGAGAATTTGTACAAATTATGTGTTTATAGTCCATCAGTTGAGCCTATTTAGTGCTATTTAGGGCCACAGTAATACTATAACAAAGTGTAAGAGCAAAGATCAACAGCTGATGCTTGAGCCCTGAGAGGTACCTGGTTTATAATCCTGGAAATACTTGGTTCTTTATGGTTTTCCATGCACAAAAGCCATTCAAACGAGCACTGGAGTTGAAAAAGGAATGCTCTGGTAGGAAGAAAAAGAAATAATCCTGGGTTTCCTGGGCTTCTGAAGCACGGTGTAAATGCTGGGGAAAAGTCATAGGTTTAGCTCACTTATAATATCTATACACAACGGGAAATATATTTACGATACAGGTTCTTCAAACTTACCTATTTCAAGACATTAACATGGTGTGAAAAATGTTAAGGCAGAATGAATTTAGAGGCTACACTGAAGCAAGGAGGTGTCCTGCAATGAACAAAGGACCACACAGCAGGAAACTCCTGGTAGCAAATACCAATGCATGCCTGTTAGCTGCCTATGGATAGGTCCAGGCGTGCCATTTCCATGGGCTGTGGGTCGGCCATTCATTCATTGTCCAGAGACCCTGCCACACGCTGCACACAAACTATGCCCTGGCAACTAAGCAAATGAAGCAGGTGTGTCCTTTATCAGCCTGCTGGTTAAATCCATTCAGCTGTAATACACCAAGGGACAAAAGATCCCTCACTCTAAAGTTTGACCTGTGTTAAGTGTGCGTGCACATGCTAATTGCAGAGACACACATGGCTTTCACTCTTGTGTATGTAATGTAGCAAATTGCACAGCCCACTGGTAAGCATGTTTGTTGTCTTTTCCCTAAGGGCACACTCATCTCTTATGGACTTATTTTGACTTTCCAAGCTACTGAACAACTCTGACCAACTGTATTTGTATTAGTCCGACAGATGTGTAAACGTCTTCCTTTTTCCAGCCCCAACCCTAACTCGGTTCTGAAGCAGTAGCTTCTGTATGTGTTTTCAATGCCGTAAAACAAACACTGGTGTCTTGGAACAAGAAAGACTGGCAAACCTGATGTCCTTAAGGCAATCCCTTTGGCATGTCCACACTGGGCATAGTAAGATACCAGCTTTGGTGAGACTTGCTCTTTTGCCTCAGCTCCAGACTGGCATATGGAAGGCCAGGATGGGAGTATTCTCTGGAGACCAATGCATTAGCAAGCAGCCGGGGCAGCCAATTTTGGGGCATCATATAGTAACTGACAGTTGCTGGTCCTGCTGCTCTAGCTGGTGGGGGGAGTAAAAAGAGATCCCAAGGCTAGGATTGCTTTTTGGGTGGTAGGTCAGATGGAAAGGGACTAGATGCACTAGGAGGAATATTGGAGGCTTAAAATAAAGGGGCTGTTGCCAGAGGAAAAGATATATGGAAATTACCTGAAGAGTGGGAGCAATGCCCTAATAGGCTGAAATCTTCAGTGACTTATATGCTCATCTGATGTCCATATCCCTGTGGCAGGGCTTGCTGTGCAGGAGAACAGCATCCTTTTGCTGAGGAAACTTCTATGGTTTTTGGTTTTGGCTGACTGGCACCAAAGTGATTTAAAATCTGTAGCATTGCACATCAGCTGGCTTTATTTACATTCCATATGCTGCCTGTTGAAGTCACCAGGAGAGTGGCCATGCCCGAGAGGAGCCCAGCACTCCCACTTCTTGCGAAGGGAGGGAGAACAGCATTGCTCGAGCCTCCTGGCCAGCAGGCAGTGCCTGTGTTGTGCTGCCAGCCCTCCCTGCAATGGCTGTGCTGGGCAATCTGCAGGTGAGCTCATTATTCTGGTGGCAGTTGGGAATGCCAGCACTGTGCCAGGGGCCACCATCTCTGTTTAATTTGGGAAGGCTTGTGAGGTGATTGATCAGCATGGACAGTGTTTGCATACACTTCCAGATTGCTTGTTACTTTGTTTGTATCTCAGTTTTAGGGTCACAGTCTTGTTAATTGAGCTGCCTCACTCTTGTTTGTACAGGGATCCAGAGAGCCTAAACAAACTCCTCAATACTTCTCCTTTGGCATCTTCCACGGAAGGACTGAGGGAGGTTTGTGATGCACAAGCTTTAGGACTAAAATCAAGAAGAGAAAATATGCTATCAGCAGCGCTATTTGCAAGGTAGTCTGATTATCACTGATAACCTGCACAAGTTGTAGAATTTGTGGACCCAGTTGCTTTTTGAATCCATATGGTTCAATAAAAAATTGTCTAATCAGAAAAGAGTTAAACAACTTTAAAAAAGACAGTAAGATGGCTTTATGTTAGCAATATAACACTGGGGTTCTTGGGTTCTTGGTACCATTTTTGCTGTCTCTCAGATTTTTCTGTATAAAGTGACCTTCATTGGTAACATGGGGACATTCACAGCATGTTTGAAGGCTGAATTCGTATTCACAAAGCAGTTTGAGACTCTCAGACTCAAAGTGCTGTTAGTACATACTACTGATATTAATTATTAACTCACAATTGGGCTCTGGAGGTCTTTCAGCTGGCACCCACAAACCCAGGGACTTTGGGTGGTTAGACCCTCAAACCAAGCTTGCTAGACAAAATAAGAAGTTTTAAAATTGATTATTTGGCAAGGGTGGGCTTCAGAAAACTGTCTGTGGACTGTTTGTGGCTCAGTGGATTTAGACTAAACCTTCCACAAGGT
This sequence comes from Upupa epops, assembly GCA_013397515.1. NCBI lineage: Eukaryota > Metazoa > Chordata > Aves > Bucerotiformes > Upupidae > Upupa > Upupa epops. The sequence goes on from VZRI01005347.1 coordinate 138,245, forward strand.
GCTAGTATTTGGGGATCTCACTATGTACCTGGGGTGGATACACTCGAATTCCATCAGTATACTGCAAACCCATTTTAATTTGTTAGTCCTGAGATGATCTATTCTAACAGGCATGTCTGTAATCATCACTTAGACAAATCTATAAAGTCTGTGCTCCTTTGAAGTCCGATGAATTTAAATACATAATGCATTTTTAAAAAGCTGTCTCTTTTTAAAAATTTTAATGGGTATTAAAGTTTTTCTACTCAGAAATGCAGGGAATACAAAATGTATTGTGCCTCTTGTACTGGGTGATGTTGAATTGGTGTTACATAAGGAAGACAATAATTTAGCGGAGGTATATTTTGAAAGGAAGGTTTTATTTGGAAGTATAAGAATATATTTCAGTGTTTCAGAATGACTCATGAGTTTTAATGAAATAGCTAATAAAAAAAAGCCAGTGCTTTACAACTTTACTTTTTGTTTCTAGCTACACATTGCAGTAAACAAGAGGGTAATTGATGAGTTCCAGTGGGTGCCCTGTGCCTTAGGTTCTTCCTGTGTGAGCTGCAGAGAAATTTATTTCACATACACTGCAGAGGTTTAATTTATATTTAGAGGTGTTTTCAGCTTTTTACATAGACAGGTAAATATTCATATTTCAAGCTCATATTGAAAAGAATGCTTTTAAAAATCTTTTTTTCTCTATAATTTCTCTGTAATGATTCGTTGAAAACCACTTTTATCCTGAGCAGGCGGGTGGAAGGTACTGCGTCTGTGTTATTGCAGTCCATGGGTGGGAGCTGAAGCTGATCAGGGGCTGCTGTGGTGGGAACCAACAATTTGCACATGTAGCGCAGTAAGGGTGTTGAATGAATACTTTGTAGGGAGACACCCGATGTAAGCAGTTACTGCTGTAAGTCTGCGGTGGGTTGCGTGGCTAGGAGTGTTCTGCAGTTCCATTTGATAGAAGTACTAATGATGGAAATGTAAACTGATCAGTGCAAGGAACAGTTATGCAGATTTCTCCCTTTTATTTTGCTTTCTGAAACTGCCCTCTGAGCAACTTTCTGACACCAGAGCCTTCTAACATCTCTAAATGTTGCTGACTGAGAAAACAAACAACACTGTCACATTTGGAAAGTCAAAGCAGAAAAGTGTCTCATTTGTAGAGCGATTCATTTCGATTTTCATCTTGCTGCTGTCACTGAGGATACATGAACAACAGCAGTTGGTATTATCAGGAGACCTAAGCAGACCTGTTTCGTTGGCTGACTTGACAGCTGTTCCGTGAAAGAGATTCATGCTTGCAAAATCAAAAAAGTATGAAGACCAGATTTTCTTTTTAACCCTTTCTTAGTTCACTGTACCTGGGTTAGCATTAAATAAAAGAGCCAAAGTTGGCTGTGGAAAACAGTGGAGGGATTTAGTTTAGCCAACTGCGCTGAGTGACCTATGTAGCTCTCCTTAAAGCTGGGTCTCTGACCTTGTTTGGTCATCTGGGAAATTAAATGCCGGGGCCTAATTCCCCTGTTTCTGTAAGCAGCACATAGCAGGGAAGAGTTTTACATTATTCACCCAAATGCTCCGTTTTTTTGGCAACCTGGCAGCTTCTTGTCCTTTAAATCAGCACATACACAAATATATACATATTTTGAAACCTATATTTCCTTTTAGTTTTCTGTTTGCTAGTTTTGTGTCAAACCTTCTTGCAGATACTCTTGTCTGAACAGAGAGTGTGTCCTATTATAGTGGTTTTATCTTGGCTGTTTTGAGATTTAGTTCTTAGTACAGCATCTGTCTGCGTGTTGACCTCTTGATACCAATGTGATTTATGCAGCATAAGCGTTTGTCTCACAGTTATTTAGATGAGAAGAACTTCATCCATTTGTTTAATCTGTGGTACTGTTGGTGCTGCACCAACAGGCATTGGTGATGCTGTTTCATTTATCTCCTGCTGCCAAACTGTGAATTTCTCCGATGTTATCATGAGGTTATGGCTGTGTGTATATATATGTGGATATAGTCAATGAGAAATAAAAGACTTTAGAAATGAGTCTCCATAAGAAAGTTAAACTTGATATAAAACTGTGCTCCTTGGCAAATACATGCAGCTCACCAATTACATGAGAAGGATACCAGAGGTCAATTAGGGCTGTGGAATTTGGGTGGGACACCACTGAGGATAAAATGTCAAATAACTACAATGTGGGAATGAAACTAGGGCAGTTCCTTTCAGTTATCTCAGCCAGTGCTCCTGGGGAGCTCTTTTTTTCAAGTCATGTGAAAGAGACTGTCCTCTTCCTCAGAGGCTATGGAGCCCTTGTGTGGTCAGGCTCAGGTGTGATGACATCATTTTGCCATGGATATCATCAGTCAACTTATATGTGAATGGTGTCTTAGATTACTTCTACATAAATCTAATACAAGTATTTAATTAATTATATGTAGTCTGATAAGGTTGTGACTTGGAAGTTTAGAAAAGCTCTTTGGAGGGCATTGTCAGAGATTCTGGTGGGTTTTTTTGGATTGAGTTTTCCTGCACCAGGACGTGTGGCATTTGCATTCACTGGTGGTTATGAAAAGAAGCTTCAGTGTACTTTTTCTACCAGTGCAGATGGGAGCACAAGCCTTGCAGTGCAGCAATAAGATCCATCTGTATAGTGTAGAAAAACAGACAATTGCTTTATTCATAATTACCACCAAAAATCACGTATGGAACCATCCTTGTTAGCAAATGCTGCTTCCATTAGTATGTGTTTACAGAACAAGTCTATTAAATATGTATTGAACAACTTTCTGGACAATATATGGCATATGCATGTGCTTGAAAGGAGATGGAGATGATACTTGTTTGAAAAGACGCTCCTCAGTTGTGGACTCATGAGCCACTCAAGCCATGTAAAATATTGCCCTTTTTTCCCAGGATATTTTCTGTACCTTGTGTAGCTACTCCCAAACGCACACTCAGACAGAGGAACTCAAACTGAGCACACTACTCTAGGTGTCTAATACAGTACCCAACTATGCCATACTTCCACTGCTGTTGGGAGAAAAGAGATTAAAGAAATGACAAAGAGCTCTTCTCTCAGATAGGCTTTGACACTTTCAATCCCCGGTCCAACAATGGAAAGCGATTTCTGTAATTAGCTGAAGGCTGAGGCTGCAAGCATTTTTACTGTTGATGAGGACAAGCAGAGTCCTCATCTTTTATCAATTGTTACCGAGCAATCACACTGCTTCTCATTACAAGCCTTGTCCAGAAAAGTGTTGCTGAGCACCGGAAACCTTTTGTTTATTAGGTTGTTTGGGACATGCAGTGACTTTAAACTGTGAATGGATGTGTTTGAATGTATTGTCATATTATCGTATTATCTGCCATATAAAACCTAACAATGAGGTTGGAATAAGAGGAATGCAGAAAGAGAGGGAAACAATCTTGGTGGTTGATTTTAGAAATCTCTCTTTTCAAAGTTAGCCTCAACCCTGTTTTCCAGAGTTGCTGCTGCTTGCAGAAGTCATTCACCTAACTGCTTTTTAAGCATGAAAGCAAAACTAATTAGTTCAAGCTTAGCATGCATGCGCGTGCTTTGCTAGATTCAGACCTGTGTCAGCCATTATCAGCTTTAATTACCAAATGGTCTTCTGTCTAGGTTTAAGTGCTCACCACAGGTTTTTCATTCCAGAGGCTCCTGGGACAGTTTCTGTGTCGATACCTTAACTGAACATTTGTTCACACAGGTTTTTTACAGCTTGGAACTTTCAGCAGAGGGAGGGGGACAGCCTGGCTGTACTTGGACCAGACCATGTTCTTCACTCTGCAGGGAGTGCTCTTACTTTTGATCATTCAACTCAGGCAAGACTTGGTTCTGGGTTCTTCTGTGTAAAGAGCCCATGCACAGGTACCCCCCACCCAGACAGTGCACAGACCTTGGCCTCCATGTTGGGTAGAATGAAGGATTTGATTGTGTTACTGAGACAATAGATTTGGTAGCACTGGAGACTGGATGTTTTAAGCAAGGCTGGCTCTTCCAACTCCTCTTTCATTAATTAATTACGAGTTAATTAATTATGTGATTTTATCCCATTTCCTCTTAAAAGCAGTCCCACTGAGCTTTTAACTTGTGGTTACAGTGAAGTCTAGGTGTTTTAAACAAAGCCACCCCTTCCAACTCCTTACTTTTTTATTAATACATTATGAGCTAGATTTCACATATCCTTCCTGAAAAGTACTCTGTTAAGTGAATTGTATAAATACCTTGTCATATGCTTCTTGTGTTCTGAACAGATAGTTTGAAACTGAGACTCCAAATTTTTGAATCTATTATAAAATTACAGAATTAGTATAGAGTTATTGTTAGGAAATAATACAGGTCTGGGTCTCTGAGAATATGATTTGCTCAGGAAGAGCTTTCATATTATTTGATTTGCATAGAATAAATTAGAATTTTAAATTCCTTTTATAGCTCTTTTACAATACTTCTACCACATAAAGATTACAGACATAAGGCATTAATCTATTTTTGCTGCTACAATATATTAATTTTAAAACTGTGGGCCCCATATATGACGTGAGAGAGTGAACATGCATCTATGAAAAGAGTCTGAAGGAAGAACGATTCTTAAATGTTGACACTGGCTGGAAACAAATTGCAAAAGCTGAAAAAGCAATATTTCATCAGCATTTGTGTAAAACATTTGTCTAACCTCTACTACAGGTAAGAATCCCTACAACATGTAACACTGGTAGGATCCACCACTTCGCTTTTCCTGAAGTTAAATAAAGCAGTTTTGTGAAATGAAGGAATTAAAACTTGTTTCCTGAATCTTGTTTTCTTATCCTCCATCCTTTAATACTGTTTAAACACAATCAATTTAAGCATGTGCTTTGGTTTCTGGTTTAATGGTGATGCATGTCATCTCTCTGTTTGAAGCAGAGTAACTGGTGCAAATATTTCATGTTCTGCTACTCTAGCAGCCAGTTGTCACTGGAGAAGGCCACCAGCTGACCCTGACCTGTGCCTATGGATGAAAAATTCCAGCCATGCTGCTTTTGACTGGTTGATCAGGATCAGGGTGTTTGATGGCAGAGGCTGTAGGAGCAGGAATGAAATAGAAAGAGGGAAGGTGTGGAGTGATGCGAAGCCTGGATGCTTCAGTGCAAGGACTAACCAAGGAGCGGGAGTTCTGCACACGTGCTCTTGTTTCACAGAGGACTAGGCGGAAATTGTGTTAGCAAAACCATGAAACAGCTCTCTGTCATTCTTGTATTTCAGTTTTGAAGGTGAATATGAGCATTTGTCTTCTGTGTTCTCTGAAAGTTGGATTTTATTTTATTTTTAGTGTTTTGTTCAGAGAACGGCATGAGTGCAACATGTTAGTTGAGGAGAGCAAATCAACTCAATGTGTCAACCCTAATTTCCTGAAGGTGAAGCCTGGGAGGCTGAGAGCCTACAAGGCACCTTCTTGGACATTATTTCTCCTGTTTACTAATAGGAAGCCTAGCAAATTCAAAAGCTGTAACATTAGTGCTTGCTGATGGATTCAACTACTTGTATTCTCAGTCTGTATTGAACAGGAAGGGGGGCAAGTAATACAATTAATTTATGCCTTAATACTTCCATGCAGTGTGCTAAATTGCTAAATTTGCCAAAATGCAAACATTCTGTTCTTAAGGATTAGAAAAATTATACAGTGAAGACATTATCACAGTATAGGTGTTGTTGCACCCTTTACTATTTAATGAAAAAAGCACCAAAGATTTCAGTCGGGGACCACTGATTCTCAAGTGTATAAAACTGGACAAAAATCTATTTCCAAATGGATATTCAACACCTCAGTTGCTATAGAAAGCCTGTGCATTTTCAAAGAGTAGGATAAAGTAAAAGAATCTATTACCCACTTGGGTTATTAAATGTGATTATTGTATGTAAATCCAGAATGCTTATAATTAATGATGTTTGCTTGTTATTAATTCCTCTGTCCTTAAGCTATAAATAGAAATGCACACTGAAAAACGGAGAATGAGCTCTAGTAGCTCCCCCCAAAAAAATCATCACAAAATGCTCTGTGTTTTGTTGTAGCTAGTCTCAGTTCTAGGTGTTTATCAGCTGGAATGCAAGTTACTGTTAAAACTTGTAGGATAACAAGGTAATAAATAGAGAGCAGGTGGGAAAAGACATCCTGCGTCTGATGATTACATGTGTTACAGTAGCAATTCAGAGATTACTTTAATAATAGACAAGGCTGCAGCCTGCTGAGCAGATGTATGATGATACGTCCTTGACCATGCAGGGAACATGCCTAAGCATTGTGCTGCAGTTCAGAGCTTCATGCAAGGACAGTTGGCTGCTAAAAATAACCCAGGAGATAACAAACTAAAATATTAATATATTGTGGGATGTGATGATTCTGTGCACACCGAACAGCACTGCCATGCAAATGATAAATTTCCAGAAGGAGAAGAGAGAATTAATTCTCATATTGCCACACTGAAATGACTTAAATATGCACAAAGCTATTTTCAGTGACCAGACGATTGCATCCTGTATGGCTTTGTGAATGTGAACTGACAGCCTGCTGCAGGAAAGTGCACTGCAATAATTTCTGGGCTTGAGCCAGGCATATCAATCGAATCATGGATCCTCCCTAGCAGCTCAGTGAAAGAAATGCAGAACGAGCATGTCATTTTATATTGAACAGAAGGCTAAGAGTTTAATGACTGTTCCGGGACCTCAGGCAAGACTTCCATCAACATAGTTAGCCACTGTTGTTTTCAAAGGAGCCATGAAGTAAACGCTAAAGCTGTAAGAATTTATTGTGTGTCCCTTGGCCCATGTGAAGGCTGGCAGCATGCCTACATGTGCTGTTCACTAAATACAGCAGAAAGCCCTTCTTTTATATCTCTTCTGGCATTTATGGAAACTACAGTCCGTAGTTAATTTAATGTTGTTAGGAGGTCATCCAGTGCTACTGATAGAACTTCTACATTAAGTCTTTCTAAAGTTTTCAGTCAAGAGTGACGTTGATGCCACGCACTAAAAGGAGTGAGGGTGTTCTGCCTGTAGCCTTGGACATTTAGACCAGAAAAGTTGAGCCTGTCTAGTACTTTAAATTGCATTTGTGCAGTGATTTAACTGCTGAAAAACACCAAGCAAAAGACATCAGTTGATATTATACCATGTTGATAGGGAGGTCCAGGTAGCAAGGATTGCACTTCTGCAATGAGAAAGCAAATGGCATCCCTGAGGCTTATGGTACCAGCAAAAACTGGTTCCTGAACTGTTCCAGGCATTCCTTTTAGACAGGCACAGAGGTATTAACTTAAAGAACAAATAAAACCCACAAACAGGATTATTGTATATGGAAAGAGAGATACAGTTTCCTGTGTGATAGCAGCGATTCCTCTTCTAAATAGATTTACCCTTTCTTTAACAATGTATAAGCAATACAAACATTTAACATGAACAGCTCTACTAGTTTATTACTCTTTCAGCTGTGTACAGAGCTGTCTGTGAAACAATACTTTGTGTAGAAGACTTAATTAGCCAAAGAAATCAAGCAGGTGACTGGCTCCTAATGGATTTACAGTAACTGAAGATCCAATCCTATTATCTGTAATATGTCAGGTAAACTTTAAGCTAAATCTTTCTATGCATGTTCAAACAGGAAAGCTGCTCCACTACACAGCAGCCAGAAATACATTCTGCTGTGAACAACTACGAGAAAAGCAGCTGGCTAACAGGGTGTGCAAATGAGTACTACTGGGGTTGAACTCGTATGATGACAGCAGTAGTTTCACTCCTGTGTGTTTTACCAGCTGTGTAGGAATCTTAATGAAAATGAAATTTTTTTCCTATGACATGTCCTCCCAGTAAATGGTAATGCCTGTTAGAGAGAGATGAGTGTCTAAAGTACAGCTTCAGACCTGCGTTGATGCTACTGTGCTGCTGAGGGGTTCCAGACTGCTTCTGACTGTTTTGTTGGCTTTTGTGCTTAACCAGGTGTATTCTGTATAGAGCCTCTATATCCAACTCTGGACTTCAGGTGGATTCCATCTTCCAGTTGATCTACTCAGCTATATCTAGTGGCTTTCAGTAGCAGCATAAACATTTTGAACTGATCTAGTAGGCAATGTTTTATTTTATTCGTCCATTTATTAGCAGAACAAATATGATTATTCACTGTCTTTTTCACCATTAGCCCTTTTGCAAAATTTGAAGATAAGAAAATTCTGAAATGTATTTCTCTTGGATCATTTAGCAACTCTGGGCTTGATCCTGTTAGCTGTAGGTAGTGTTAGAGCAGAGCTAAGCCACTGGCAGGATTAAGGAACATGCTGCATTTATCTCAAAGAGCAGGAGTAGAAAGTTGACATTAAAGACTGGTGTGCTAGTGGAGTCTGAGGATATTGCTGCCTGCCTAAGTTATCAGGACCCACTGGGCTATAGCTGCAGGGACAGTGTTTCACCACTACTGGCATCACTGTATTCAGACCTAACAGACTGGAATCCTGATTTCACTTGAAGTCCGGTCCTTGCTCTTTGACAAACAACATGAGTTTTTTAGGCAACAGCAGGGGAATTTCAAATCTATAATGACTGTTCTACTTTATGCATCATTCTTGTGTCTGTGCTGCTCCTTCCCTTGGTGAGGCCAACAATCCTAACATTCCCACTCACCAGTTCACTGCACTGGGAAGCACCTAGCACTCTTCGTGCCCAGGGCCTGAGCAAACTGTGCCCTATGACAGAGCTCAAGCTGGCCTCAGAGGAGTGGTTTTAATAATAACAACATTAATGATAGCAACAAAAAGACTTAAAATAATAAAAAAATATTCAGAGCTTTAATATTTTAAAGATTACTTTAAAAAATTGTTTAATACCTAGAGGTTTAATTCTTTACTCCTGCAATCAGGTGATTTGAGTAGTTTCCATTTTATTTTTAATGAAATAATTAGTGTGCCCTTAGATTAACAGAAAAAATGTTAGAGATAACTATAGGAAAAAACTCTTTACTGTGTTAATATTAACTAAATAAATTCAAAAGAACTGAAAAAACTCTTGTAAATTGCGAGTGTGAATTCCAGTAGCCTTCAAAATGTTGATGCTGTAGGTTCTTTATGTCTTCAGCCAGCATTTCAAAATGAAAGCACTGAATTAAAAAAAGCTTTAGAAGTGTAGAGACTGAAATATACACCAATACCACAAGAGAGAGTAAAAAAA
>VZRI01005347.1:147604-219786 GCA_013397515.1 Upupa epops
TTTAATGGTGATACTGGAATGGCTCATCTGGAATACTTGCAGCAGGCTTGTCAGGGGTAAGTACTGGGAAGCTCCCAGCCTTGGGTGCTCTTGGCAAAGAAAGAATGTTATGATGGCACCAGAGCACGTGTCAGAAATTTCACTGCTCTCCCATATGTGAAAGCGAGTGCTGCTGAGGATAGATGGTGCTCTCAGGTATCAGTGCAATGTAGTTTTCATGCACATTTAATCTACCTTTCTTTTATTAAAGCCTAGTGCTAAGCTGCGTTTGCTGAATGCATCTGTTCAGGCTGTGAGCTGCTTGGAAATGACTAAACCCTTGATGGGATAGGAAACTGTGTGTGGTGATGCCTGGTTAAAGCACCAGAGAAAGGTAGGGGACTAAATTATGTGCTAATGTACAGGAATGTGGTTCCACTAAAGTCACAGAATTAATGTTGCCTCCATTTGCCTTTCCATTCCAGATTTTTTCTGTAGCTGTACAGATATTGCAAACTGAACTGGCCCTGGGAACAAACCCTGAACACTATGGTAGAATAGTTATTATCAATCCAGAAATGCCATCATGGGGCTTGAAAGGACTATGAATCCCATGTGAGGAGATCCTAGGCTTTCATAAATTTAGAGAATGGCCTTTCAATCCTCTACATTTATGTACAACTTCTATTGACTTGGGTACATCCAAGGACTTAGCAAAAATTCCTTAATTAATTTAGGTTGAACTGGATGATCTTTAAGGGCTTTTCCAGCCTCATCATTACTGTGATAATACCTCAGTAATGTCTGACGATTCCAGACTGTTCTATGGCAAGAAGCTCCACACACCTAAAGTGAACCTTATTTTGGCTGCTTTAACACCCAGGGTATAATTATAATGAAAAGTAGAAATGGGAATCATACTCCATGGTGTAAAGTGAACTAAACTTGATAGCTGTATTAGCTGACAAGCTTTTGCTAGGCTTGAACACACTTTTTTTTTCATTTTATAGTGAAGAACACCCTCACGAGGGCACACAGAGAGCATTTTATGCAGCCTGGGTGGGATTTTTTTGCTTGTGTCTCCTCCAAAGGCATTTCTTGAGAAAATAACCACTACTACACATACATTTTAATGTCATGGATGTTCAGAAGCACTCATTACAATCTGTGATCTAAGGGATGAGTGACACATGCTTCTCTGCCCCATCACTCAGGCAGTACCAGAAAAATGAAGTGGCAATATATTAAAAAGAACCAATTTGGATTAAAACAAAATAGCTGTATGCTGTGGGATCTAATGTCAAGCTCTGGACACCTGGAAGTTTATAAAATCCTATGTTTGTAAGTTTAATCTCTTTCTGGAAGCTGATTTCAAGTGTTTGGTGCGATAATGTGTTTGCACGAATGTAGCAAAAAGATATGTAGAGTAACTAGCATTAAAACAACTGGAAGGATATTGTCAGTGCTAAGTTTATGCTTTTAAAAGCAGATATACAGTATGATATGTACTGCCTCAGATGTCGTCTTCATTCTTTGATGCTTTTTGTATTAGATTTATAACACTGTGATTTGGAAGGCATGAAAGAACACAGACCTTCATTTCAGAACAGAAGAATGTGTGCTCACTGCAGTGTTTTATCTCTAAAACCTCTGCAAAGTGAGTTGTCAGATAACAGGCAGAAGAGACTGTGGCATTTTAAGATGCTGCTACCCTTTATCTGTTTGGTTTTGTTTGATTGTGTCAGGTGTTTCCATGTTAATCTCAGCTCAAAGCACCTTTATTGGGGGCTTAAATGAAGCAAGTTTAAACTAACTCCTAGGCATGTCTGGAATGAGTCCAGAGTGGCATTGCCTTAGTCTTGTTGTGTGATTCTTTTGTAACCAGGAACTGGGCTGGTGCAAGCAGCTCACCTTGGTGAAAAAATGGGATATCTATCAGGGCAAAAGAGTTGGAGGAACTGAGTAGGACATGTTATAACCAAGGGAAGTCAGTTCTTTCTGTTCATAACAGCTCTATAAACAAGTGCCTAACTTTGCATTGAAAACAAAAACTCACAGTATTTTTTTTGCCAGTGTAAATGTGGAAACTGTGGTCTCTGCTAGAAAGGCAGAAGCATTGATCTCACTGGGATCAGCATCCTAAACTACCTCAGTCTTGGCCTCAAATACACTCTTGCAAAATACATTATTTTCACAAAAGTGCATTCAAAATATTTGTCTACTACAAGTGATTGTAGGATAAAAAAGTAGAAACAAATATTTTACTTTTTTTCCCCTTTATTTTTGTAAGTTGTAGAGTCCTGCTCTGATTTATCTTGCATATGGGTATTTAAACTTGCCTCTGTGGTCATTTCTTGAGTTGAGTTCCTCAGAGTTACCAAATTAGGTCGTGCATTAATCAACCTTACTATTATCCCCATGCAGCTTTACTTGAGCCTCTAGTACTTGAAAGAGCCCTATACTTGTGAATCCACAGTGCCATATGCCATTTTCAGAAATGGAATTTGCTAAACAGGAACTATTATGATTAAATTGGCATCTTTGTAGAAGGATTGTTGTGTCTCATTTACTCAGATTCAGAGAAATTGGAAGCTGACTGTGCTAAGATGTTGCTACCCTTCTGGTGCCTCATGGAGCAGTCCCGTCATGCTCTATCCAAGACACTCCTGACAGAGTTACTCAGAAACGCGAGTCTGTAGTCATGAGGAGCAGTTTAATCCACTTTCAGAAACACCGGGTCTTTCAAATTCATGTGATGCTGTGGGTCACACGCATTCTGATAGGCTTAGCTTGTGTGTGCCAGTACCAGATGGGAATCCATTCTGCATGTTCCTATACCTAATGGACACCTCGCCCTGCAGGCTCACACTGACACCAGCCACAAAAGCACAGACTGGTATTTACATGCTTCAGTTAGCTTAACCTGTTTTCAAAAATGTGCTCAGCTCAGAGACAGTATTTAAAAAAATTAAAAAATAGAAAGATAGTTGCTGCCTATAAATTGTGATCTTGAATTTTAAAAAGGGCATACTGTAAAATCTTTTCTGTATGCACAGTCTTACTGCTGCTTGGCTGTGTCATTCGGCCAGTCTCCAGCACACTTCCCTGCGCTAACCAGAGGGGAGTTCTGCTTGTGAACTGGCACAGGGAAGCTCATAATTATAAATACATGACTAGAGGCTCTGAATTTACAACCAGCCTGGCTAAAGCTGGATTCTAAAATCTGTAATCCTTCATCTAAATAAGTGTTCCACTCTTAAAAAGTGCAGTTCTGTAAGTGTGCATTGTCCAGGAGGAGAAGTGCTCCAAAAATAGGTGTATTTATTTATTTATTTATGTGTTGTGTGTGTATGTAGAGAAATAATGTTGCACGGAACCTTTGGAGGTTTTGGTGGAGGTTTGAGCAGGTTAAAAAAAGAGGAACAAAACATCTAAGGGACATCATCCAATCTTTGCTTGTTGAAATCCAGTTACCTTCAAAATAAAAGTTCTTTTTTCTCAAAATCTTTAAACCATTCTGTTCACCATTTTATATAATACAATGGTTTATGTAAATGTTCAAGAATAAGTTTAGAACAAAATATGTCAGTGGCCCTCAGCATCCCATATAGCTTAGCAGACAATTAATACTGCTTAATGGAATAGTCACCCTCCACTCTTCTGCTAATAACAGCCACAGTGATTTAAGCCACTGTATTTATACAGAATAATTAAAATGTACAACTTCACAGAGAACCGTTGCATAGTTATAATATTAATTTGACAAATGTAATCCCTCAGAATGAGGCTTATCACTGAAAGAGCAATAGAAATTTTGGGGTGGTGTTAGGCAGTATTGTAATTACAGGGATTGGATATAAATTGCTCCCGTGTGTGAGAGGAGCTAATGGCTCATGAAAATGCATTAACCTTTCACACCAGGGTGTGAGATGATGTATACTCGCCTCACTGCTGTAGGGTACCAGCTTCTTCCTGCAAAGATTCACCTCAGTTTCTATAGACGAGGAAAAGATTGTAAAATCAATAGAATCATTATGGTTGTAGCTAATGTATTTTAAAGAAATCCTTGTAAGCAATGTGCATTATTACGCAGTGAGAGAGGTGCTTACGGGCTTTGCTGCCAGTCAGCTTCCCAAACAGAACTATAACCACACAAAGCATCTGACAGGTGTTCACATGCTACCATTGGTTAGAAGACTTGGTCAAGCAATTCATGCTTGATTAATTGATTATTCCATAGTGACAGTTCATTTTTTGAAATAGCTGCTACTCTGAGCAGGACAGTCAGACCAATGACAAAAGACATTGATGGACAAACACTGGACTTATTGAACAGCTGCTAGAGTGACAGACTGGCATCTGCAGAGCTTAATCAATGTCTCAAAGACATGACAGCGCTCTGAAGACTGTTTATTTCTTTTCAGTGCATTTATGAATTGTTAATGCAGTGAGTACATATTAGCTTCATTTGTTTCTTGGTTAAAATGCTATTTGAATTTTCCATATTAAGAACTGCCTTAATATCAGGTTTTGTACAGTGAAATTTATGAGTCCTCACAGATTTATAAGGTTTTATTGATGGCTAGAAAGCCAGGCATAATTTCTGAGTTTGTTTATTCCAGTGTCGCAGAATTAGTAAGAGTTGACATTGCAGGGCTTATTGAATAAATTCATTTCCTTGACAGTGTGCGCATTTTGAATTTTCGTCAGTTAAGCCAGAAAAAGTAGATGCATCAGCACAAGCTAGTAAATAGCAACTGTACTGCAAGAGGATTTCCAGCTAGAAAAGTGCAAAGAAGCAGCTCTAAACCACAGCAAATTATCCACAGACAGTAAATTTGTTGGAACAGATTGTCCCTTGCCTAAATGGTATGGAAGTCCATTGAATTCCCCAAGAGACAAGTTTGGCCCAGCATTAATTTGCAGCAGATGTTTGAGTAACTAATTATTTTAAAGATCTTGAGTGTATTGCGATATGATTGCCTGATACTGCAGCGCACTGCTTTCAGACCATGTTGGGATGGGTTTTTTTGCAGTAGAAATAATAATGCAAAAGCTCAGTGTAGCTTTCTGAACAATCATTTGGGTTGGTGAATATAAAGAAACAGAAATCTCAAATCATTAAAGAATTACAGCTTACAAGTGAAGTTAGAAACTAACTGATCTATGACCTAGCCCATGGGCAGACAATATTTTGAGACTTGATGCGACAAATATTGAGAGCTGCTCTTGTCTCATCACCCACCTCCATTCCTCTCCCTCTTCAGCATCTCTCTTCTAGCATTTCATACTTACAGGGTGGTAGTGCAGGACCCTGCTAATGCAGCAACAGTGGTTGTTTTTTTCCCTTCTGAATTCCTTGCTGCTGGAAAGCCCACACCTTTATCAGCAGCCGTGCCTGAAGATTTGAGCTTGTTCTACTGAAGTCAGTAAGAGTTACGACGGAACTTCCGTCATAATTCCTGCTACCATTGTTGTTGTCTTGTGAATTCTGAGATGTCTGGAACTGATCTCAAAGCTCGAACTCAATGATTTCAGTAACAAGATACAGGAAAGAGTTCTGTTTGTGCATCCAACTTTTTTATGGAATCACACAATTGTTTTGGTTAGAAGAAGCCTTCAACATCATCAAGTCTAACCATTAACCCAGCACTGCCAAGTCACCACTAAAACATGTCCCTCAGCACCACATTTCCATGTCTTTTAAATCCCTTCAGATATGGAGACTCCACCACTGCTCTGGACACTGTGTTCCAGGGTTTGACAACCTTGTCAGTGAGGCAATTTTTCCTAATACCGTATCTAAATCTCCCCTGGTGCACCTTAAGGCAAATGCGTCTTGTTCTACCTCTTGTTGTTTGAGAGAGGACACTGACCCCCACCTCACTACAACCTCATTTCAGATAGTTGTAGTGTGTGACAAGGTCTTCCCTGACCCTACTTTTTCTTCAAGCTAAACAACCTCAGGTCCCTCAGCTGGTCTTTGAAGGACTTACTCTCTAGAAGCTTCACCAGCTTTGTCCCCTTCTTTGGACCCAGCACTTCAATGTTTCTTGTAGTAAGAGCCCAAAACAGAACACTGTATTCAAGATGTGACCTCAGCAGTGCCCAGTACAGAGGGCATGATCCTCTGGTCCTACCGGCCACACTGTTTCTAATAGAAGCCAGCATGCTGCCTTCTTGTCCACTTCTGGCTCATACTCAGCCAGCTCTTGGCCAACACTTCCAGGACCTTTTCTGTCTTGCTGCTTTTCCCCTAGCCTGGAGCGTTGCTTCTGGTTGTTGTGACCTAAGGGCAGGACATGGCACTTAGCCTTGTTGAACCTCATACCAATTTGCACCATCACGTCACACATTTCTGTTCTGTTTTAACCCATCAGTTTCTGGTCTTTTGCCTCCCTGAAGTTCTAGCCATGCAACCACCTCAATATGACGAAGAACTACTTTGCTATAAAGTTTACTAAGCACTGGAACAGGCTGCCCAGGAAGGTTGTGGAATCTACTTCTTTGGAGACTTTTAAGACCTGTCTTGATGCATCCTTATGTAACCTGTATTAAGTTCTATGATCCTGCTTGAGCAGGAGGGTTGGACTCAAGGACACCTGGAGGTCTCCTTCAACCCCTAAGGGTCTGTGTATTTGTGTATCATGAGCTGCTGTGGAGCAGCATCAGGCTGTACAATGTCTGAATGATAAAATTGTTCAGAAGTCATAGAGAACTCTGTGAAGATAGGTTTCACAGACTGAGCTTCTTTGCCAAATTAATAGGAACTTTGTAAGAAATATAAGTGCTCCTGGGTTAGGGCTTGGCCTGTCTTTTATTAATTGAATATAATAATAATAATAATATTGAATAAACTTTGCTTCATAGTCTATTCCATAGCAGACTACCTTGCTTTTTCCTCTAGCTCATATCATACTGACCATCCAAATTTGGAGGTTTTAATGGATAGGTGGGTCTCTAAACTGAGCCACCATGGCAATTCCTACGATCCTATTAACAGAAGCTGCTGTCATTTCAGTGACAATTAACAGCCAAATCCTATTACAGGAATAAGATCACCTAATCCTCAACTCTGGTACATGCTATTCACTCGTGTAGGTGTTTCATTATAAGGGCTGTGCAGGCTGCAATCCCTAGTGCAAGAAAGTCCAGAAAATACAGACATTGTATTGGAAGACTTCACTTAAAAATGACAAGTCAGACACCTGCTATTTCAAAACTATTACTCCAACTCTTTTAATTACTACAACTGCTTTTCTATGCTGTTCAGAGGGGCTTTTTACAACTTGTGGTAATGTAGGAAAGCCAGCAAGGTCTGAAGTGTCGCTAGCAATTTTCCTCTCTGCTGCATTTTTAACTTGTTTACAAAGGTAGAAATCAAGAAAAAGGTACTTTGAGAGAGCCCACACAGTACATTATCCACTTGGTGGTTTGATCCTTTTAAACTTGTTCATTAGGTGTAGGAATGAGAGAAGAACATTGCAGGAGAAGATGTGCGAGTGCCTGGTTGCCCACAGTAATATGTTGAGCCATTAAAGAGCCCATCACTGTGCTCCAAGAACCTGCTCCTGGTATCGCAGCTTGGTGTACACTGGATAGTGTGGCAGTTACTCAGCAATGAGGAAATCCAGGTTTTATTTAACAGTAAATGCTGTCTTGGGGCTCCTTCTTTGGTTGTTGTATTTCTTTCTAATAGGGAAAGAGCTAACTTCAAGACATAAGAAATCTGATGAAAATAAGATGAGTTAAACTTGTGTTTTCTGTGTAGTTTGGACACAGAACAATTTCCATGAAGGGTGATAATGGGCATCATAAGAAGCCCTCCCACTCTTGCATAAACTGTTTTTGGAGATGTGTAGTTTGCATAGTAAATGTTGTACTTTGTTCCCTGTATATTTAAGTAGCTCTTCATTGTGCAACTTTCTACTTTTCAGTATCTTAAGGTTTGCAAAATATTTAGCACTGGCATAAATCTGCTGCCTGTAGCATTACTGTTTAAACTTTAATGGTACAAGACTGAGATCTTCTGTTATTGCTATTGCTTTGGAAAATGCTACCTAACAGTCTACACACAAACCTTGACCATACAAGCAGGATTTGGCACTAAAGGCTGCACCGTAATGTCAAGTGAGTGTAATCACAGAGGCTGGAAAAGACCTCTAAGATCATGAAATCAAGCCTACATGTTACTACAATGTTAGTAAGTAGTCACAATATCATTGAATTTTAAAATCTCTTTGTTATTTCATGGAGGTAGAGTAGCTGCTGTGAATTCCTGTTCCCATGGTACACTTGCTATTCCCAATCAATCTTCTATTGTACTTAATAGTTCCCTGGATTAACTTCATTGTGAGTTGGGGCCTTAGTCTCCTGTCTTGGGCTGATACTCTTTCCATTTACCACCACTGAATGTCAGTTAAAACAGTGAAACAAAATGATGAACAATCCTTCAAAAATTGTCATTCCTTTTCACATAAATCTGTTTACTTTTTTAGCAGCCTTCATTATTCTTGTTTCCCTTATTCTTCCCCAAAGCCCAGGATACACTTTCTCCATAGCTCTTTCAATTACAAGTACTGGTACTATGATTCTTTGTTATGCTTTGTATTTTGTTATCCCAAGACTCTAAATCTGTTCCTTTTCTCTTCCATGTTATCTTTAACATCTTTGTAACAAAAGTACTGTAAAAGCTATTGGAGAAAGATCAGTCTGTCTGACAACATCATTCTTTGCAGCATGGTACATTTTGAATAGAGGCTACCAGCTCTGTTATATGAAGTAGCATTCCCTTTAACAAAGGATGATAAGCATCAGAAGCATCTGGGGAAAACCTCTGAATTCAGAGTACTGCACTGTGAATATGAATTTTAACCAGTAATAGGAAAAAAGCAGAGTATCATTAATACACTGAGTTCAAATCTATTGAAGCACAGAGGCTGAAGGAACTGATAAGTACTTGGGACACAATCCAAAGCAAGTCAATGGTGAAGTTCCTAGTGATTTCAGTGGTCTTTGAATCATGTTTTCTAAAGCTGTTTATACAAGTACTTTTACACTTATATACAGGATACTTATGTACCTGAATCCTCACTGGCATTATGAGCAGGCAAATTGCTAAGCATATTAGCTGTCAATGCATGCGAGTGGGTAAAGCAATCCTAGAAAGATCAGTGCATGGAAAGGTTGAAAGTGGAGGTATTGTTGGAACCTGCTGACACTGACCACTGATGCTTTTGGGTGTTGAGTGGGAAGACTCTAACTCGCCTGTAGGATTGCCGACTGCTGTCTAGTCCCAGTTGCTTCCATAAGGGTGTGTCTGAGCATAGGGATATTGGCTGAACAAAACTGCAACTTAAACAATGGAGTTACCGTCAGCTACAGTAGACGTTATGTACAGCTTCTGCATCGTTTTGGGGGGAAGATGAACTTTAAACCAAACATCATTATGAAGCTTTTGTTATTTCACCACATAATTTTTCTCTTTCTGATATTTCAAATATATAGGTATTAGAAGAAGAGATACAAAACATTTACATTTGCAGGGAGAGATAAACGTGTTAGTCATGAACAAGAAGAAACTGTTTCCTCAAAAGCTCACCACATAGAGTAAATGTTGCATTGCTTCTGAAGAAATGGGGTGCTGCTTTTTTTTACCCTTGAAGCTGAGTGGGGCTGCAAAAATGCCATTAAATATGGGCACATGTACTCTTGACCCTGCTCTTGTGCAGTGAGATAATGCATATTTTTCAGTTGTGTCCTTATTGTGTCTGGTGTGCAACACTCCTAACATTACACACTCAGGAAAAACTGTTCTGGAGAAAGGATTTCTATTCTGTAGTTCAAACCCAATGTGTTCTATTAGGTGCGTTTCTGGTAATTATACCCTTAAAACAGTAGTTTCGACCTTCATTAAGTCTGTGAGCCTCTAAAATGATTCTCAACTATAAAGAGGACACACAGACCTCTTTATATTGAGGTTTGGTACGCGTGATTATTGCTTTGCTTTGGACGTTTTACTTACTTTAAAAGCAATCTGTGAACTTTCAAAGATCCACAGAGCACACTGATTTATTGACAGCTAGTGCACTAAAGTGATTGTGGAAAGAAGAAACAAGGATGCCAGAGCTCAGGGATGATCAGCTCGAGTTCCCAAGCATCCAGCACTTGGACTGTTTTTGTAAAATTAAAGTTGAGAAACATGCCTGTGAGGGAGTTGTGCAAGACTGCTTACACATTGCCCCTGGAATAAAATTTTGCTGGGGAGAAATCCCTTTACTGCTTCGTCAGGCCATAGGCATACAATATTACTAGCTAGAAGCTGGTGAGATTTAAGCATAAGTTGTGGTTCCTGTGGTGTCTATGCACTGCATGGCAATGTTTTGTTGTAGGAAACAGAACCTACCACACATCTATGTAACATATGTGATCCATCATTTTGTTTGCCACGTCCAGCAGGAAAACAGCTGTCATAATTTTTTATTTTACTGCTTTCAAATAACCTTTCCAGATGCTAATTTCTTCGTAATACATTCTCCGGTAATTTTAAGTAGGCCAACATAAATTGCATGTAATTTTTCTTTCTTTTTGGGAGCATCTGAGCTGGACTATTTTCATAATAATTTTCACAATAAAATTGATACTTATTTTACCACCCATTTTATTCTAACCACAGTAATACCTTCCAGTGTGGATACTGTGTAATCATCCTTTCATATTATTCAAAACCAGTTTATATCTAGTCAACTTCCAATGATTTTTTTCTTTAGTTTCCGACAGTTATTTAATTGTCTTGTTAGCATGGTTCATTTAATTTTATATCAGATTAAACTGCGATCTTGATGGCTCATTTTTACGATGTGCTGTGTTGACAGAAAGGTACAGAGAATTTAAATGGATATATATCTTATTAAAGGCAGATTTCATTAGCATATCATGTTAATACTCGTCTCAGTTCAATGAATTCGTGTGGCACTGAAAAACCTATTATCTTCTCTATAAAGCTTTGGATAAACATTTTGAAGTTGCTTGTTGGAGTTCATTAGATTTCATATCTGCATGTATGTCAGAATTTGCTTTCAGCTATTGAAAACAGGCACTGATGGGAAGATGGTCGGGAAGTGGTTGTGAAGTGGTAGGTTGTTCTGCAACACAGGGTATGGTTGTGGGGCTCGGGGGTGAGTTTATTGGTACATATGCTTTATAACAAAAATACACACCCAAGACAGAATTAATTAATGTTGTTGCTAAATCACTCTCCATCATTTTTAGGGAAATCATAGTCAACAGGAGAGGTACCTCAGGAATTGAGGAAATCTTATGTTACTCTAGTCTTGAAAAAATGTATAAAAGGAAGATCTGAGCAACTACAGACCAGTCAGTCTCATCTCCATCCCTAGAAAAGTGATGGCGTGGTTCATTCTAGAGGTCATCTCTAAGCATATAAAGGATATGGGGATAATCAATAGTACTCAGCATGGATTTACCAGGGGGAAAGGAATAATGACCTGTATCAATACAGGTTGGGTAGTGACCAGCTAGAGAGCACCCCTGGGGAGAGGGATTTTGGAGGTTTTGTGGATACCACACTAAAAATGCATCAGCAATGTGCCTTTGTGGTCAAGAAGGCCAATAGGGGTTTGGGATATATCAAGAAGAGTGTGTCTAGCAGATCAAGGGAAGTTATTCCACCCCTTTATTCTGCATTAGTGAGGCCACACCTGGGACATTGCCTCCAGTTCTGGTCTTCCCAATTCACAAGGGACAGAGCATTCATTGAGAGTTGAACACAGAGCTGTGAGGATGATTGGGGGTCTGGAACAGCTGCCTTATGAGAAAATTGACACTTTTTAGTTCGGACAAAAGAAGGCTATGAGGGGATTTAATTACTGTGTCTAAATAGAGTAGAGAGGAAGACTCTTCTTAATTGCATCGGACAAGACAAGGGGTAATGGTTGCAAGATTGAACATAGGAAGTTGCACCTCAACATGAGGTAAAACTTCTTTACACTAAGGGTTATTAATATTGGTTGCTCAGGGAGGTTGTGGAGTCCACTTCTCTGGAATTGTTGAAGACGTGTCCGGGCCCGGGTGTGTTTTTATGTACCTTGAATTAGACTTTTTTAGGTGGTTATACTCCTTTCAACCCTAATGAACTGTAAATTAAAATAGCATGGAGAGATAAAAAAGCTCACAAATGTAGTGCAGAGCTGTTCCTGTATATTTTGCACACATTTTTTCTGCCTGACCTGGCCACCACCCCTTGGTGGCTCCAAACCATTAGGTCTGGCTGCAGCTGGACAGGCTTTAACTGGCCTTTCATGTGCGCTACCCAGGGTGAAAGAGCATGGTAATGTGAAAGTTGTCCTGAATGCTTGGCGTATTATCTGATCTGTCAGGGGTAGGGAAAAAGGGCTGTGTTTGTGTGTGTGGTGTTATTTTAATAGAGGCCTTAGTTATTCGGTTATCTACGGAAACATTGCCTACGAGGTATTCTTTTCTCTGTCGTGTAGCTTGCTACTGCATGCAGTAAAAGGTAGCTCTTCCATAGTTCATTAAATTGTGTTGTGGTGAACCGATCTCCACTGGCTCTCAATGTCATGATGCTTTCTGCCTGTGCTGCTATCAGACTGTTGCTTTTCAGCTTGGACACTTGTTTCGTCTGTGGCAGCAACTCTAACAGGAGTTAATCATTCCCACCCTTGGACTGCAGTCTGCTGTTTAAGTGAGTTTGCT
Source organism: Upupa epops (assembly GCA_013397515.1). Lineage (NCBI taxonomy): Eukaryota > Metazoa > Chordata > Aves > Bucerotiformes > Upupidae > Upupa > Upupa epops. The sequence continues at coordinate 160,319 of VZRI01005347.1, forward strand.
TTAACTGTGAAGTCTGTATCTACTAGTCTATACCAATTTTCTCCTCCTTGAGACAGGAATATTACCAGAGAAATGGCTTGTGGATTGTCTCATTCTGTATCTAAAAAACCTGCCTGGCCACATGCACCTGGGGTTCCCATTTCCTTTACAAGAGCCCTGCAGCTGAGCCACAGCTGTGGACAAGATGGACACAGCAATCCAAACACAGTTACACATTTAAGAAATCTTTGTTTTGTTAAATTCCTGACAAATAACATTTCATTTTGCTAGATATAAAGATTAGAGATACATCCGTGCAACTAGTCTAAGCAAATGCAGTCCCCACACGCCACAGATCTGATTTGTGCTGCATTTAGGGAACAAAATCAAAAGCTAGGAAACAGAATTGCCTTTTCCCCAGGTAACCCTGTGACTCTGGGCACCTTCTCTGTTGAGACAGAAGACAGTAAATATTTTGCTGCTATGAAGACCAATGTTGCTCTGTTTGTTTCTGATTCTTCCTGTAGTCATTTAGAGGATGGCTTGTCTTACTAATTAGAGTGGCTCTCACAGCAAACGGGGTTTCTCTTGGAAATTTGTTCTTCAGTTGATTACCTTACACCATCAGTGGTTGGTTGCTAAAAGGACAAAAACTCAGAAACTTTTAATTAATGAATATTAAAATATTCAGAAATCTTGCAATGCTGTCTCAGCAGTTCTTTGGGAAGCACGTTTGATTATAATCAAGTGACTATCTGTTTGTGGTGGGCTGTGATCTAAGCGGCTGTAAAAATGTCTATAAATACACTCAGCCTTCTGAACTCAGTAGGAGCCACCGTTTGACTCACATTCCCTAGTTTGAAGAATGTGAAATCTAATTAACATTAAATGGCAACAAAAATAGTCAAAGATCAAGGGACAGAAGGATGCCTTTGCTACTCCATGTAGGGACTGAGCTGGAAGCTGCACGCTTGGATGTGGGAGGTGAAGGCTGGCAGTGTGCTGTCTCTATGTCATGCAGGCAGCTCAGTCCTGCTCCCCACACTGCTCCATGTGAGATGTTTAAAATTTTTTCCCCTACCCAAAGATATAAGTAAATGACAAAAAAATAATACAGCAAGTTCAATGCTGCAGAAGTTTCTCTCTAAAGCCCCAAAGTAAACTGGGCAGGAGGCACTGAGATGGCAGCTGTGTGCAGTGAGAGTAGCACTGCTTGTTTACTGAAAGTCATTCATGGTAAAAAGGAAAATATCCTTCACACTTGGAAGGGACTGTGGTGATGGCACATCTCAGATGTGCCAAGTGTGAAGGGTAAATGAAGTACAATTCAGCCCTTGAAGGTGAATGGGAAAAAGAGTAAAATTCACTCATCATGTCTCTGATTTTCAATCTGTGATTTCATGGAAATTGTGTCACTGAACTTCTTTTAAGAATTGTGTTAACTTGCTCTATGTGTTGTCCTCTTTTGAGGGGAAAAAGACTGCATTTGTGTGTGTGAGGCATGATTATAGTAGATATCTTAGGTATTCGGTTATCTACTGAAACATCACCTAGGAGATACTCTTTCTCTGTCATGCTGCTTAATGCTTCATGCAGGAAAAGGTAACTCTTCCACAGTTCATTAAATTATGTTGTGGTGAACTTATCTCCACTGGGTCTCAATTAAGAAGTGAAGCCAGTGCCTTTAGAGGAAAAGGCAGAGAACAATCAGAATATACTGAATATATAATTTGATCTCTGGAAACAAGCAAGAGGAAAAGTGTGGTGTGCAAACGTGTAGAATTTAAGTACATGTTACGTCTCAAAATGTGTATATGGGAGTATAATATACTTAGGTCATTATTGTTCATTAGGAATATTTAGTTCTTAAAAAAAATTTGCAGTGGTCTTTCTAAGTTTAACTATTGTAGAAATATTCATGTCCCCTTCTACTTCCCTCATCTCGATTTTTGCACTCCAGGGAACTTCAATCATTTTGACTCTGGGCCCATTGTCTGTTAACATGAATCATAAAATAGAATCATTTTGGATTGGAAGGGACCTTGAAAGATCACCTAGTCCAATCTCCCTGCCACATTAGGATCACCTAGACTGAGTCACACAGGAACACATCCAGGTGGATCTTGAACATCTCCGGAGAAGGAGACTCCACAACCCCCCTGGGCAACCTGTTCCAACGCTCCGTTACCCTCACTGGGAAGAAGTTCCTTCTGATATTTATATGGAACCTCCTCTGTTCCAACTTGCACCCATTGCCCCTTGTCCTATCACTAGATGACCTTGAGAAGAGCCTGGCTCCATCCTCCTGACACCCATATAAAACCACCCTAAGTTTTCTGTTACATTCTAATTTAACTAAACATTTTTGTTTTAATATTTGTTTATTTTACTTTTAAAAAAATGTTTGAGTGCACAGTCAGCAAGCTTGCTGATGACACAAAGCTGGGAGGAGTGGCTGACACACCAGAAGACTACATCTGGAATATTGCGTACAGTTCTGGGTCCCTCAGTTCAAGAAGGACACAGAACTGCTTGAGAGAGTCCAGTGCAGAGCCACAAAGATGGTGAAGGGAGTGAAGCACCTCCCTGATGAGGAAAGGCTGAGTCATCTGGGTCTCTTTGGCTTGGAAAAAAGGAGACTGAAGGGTGACCTCATTAATGTTTACAAACATGGAGAGAGCGAGTGTCAGGAGGATGCAGCCAGGCTCTTCTAAGTAGTATCCAATGATAGGACAAGGGGCAATGGGTGTGAGCTGGAACAGAGAAGGTTCCATGTAAATATGAGAAGAAATTTCTTCACAGTGAGGGTGACAGAGCACTGGAACAGGCTGCTCAGTGAGGACATGGAGTCTCCTTCTCTGGAGATATTTGAAACCCACCTGGATGTGTTCCTGTGCAAATTGATCTAGGTGATCCTGGTCTGGCAGGGAGTTTAGACTAGATGATCTTTTGAACTCCCTTCTAATCCCTCATCCTGTGATTCTGTGATCTAGCAGAACTGGTCTCTATGTTGTGCTACAAAAGAACCTCCAAAGCTCCTTCTATGAAATAATTTTAAATGTGAAGAACAGAAACTGAAGTTATCTCTACTTCTGTCTCTCAGACCTCTCTTCCTACCATTTTCCTTTAAGTACTGCACCCCAATTTTTACCCTGTTTCTCTCCCATTTACATGGCTTTCTTTCCTAACACTGCTGTTATAAGGAGCTGCCAAGGTCTGCTCGCTTTGTTTTCTTGCTACAAAATATAAAACATCCCAATTAGCATTCTGCAGGTATTAGTGAAACATCATGCTCTGGAGTAGGCAGCAAGGTGGCTGGTTTAACATGCAGCACCAAACACATCATTAATATATAGGTGTTAAAGAATACCTGACTTTGTGCATTCTCGAGTAACTTCATTCCTTTCAATAGCATGAGAATGAGCAGCTCATAAATGCAGAATAATTGGAATTTTAATTAGATAGTGACTTAAGGATGCCTCCGGTTTACAAGGTAATAACATCTCTTGAGCTAAATGAATGGAGGGGCAGGTTTCAATTTAACAGCTTATAAAAAACCCACATGATTGGTTTCCACTATTAATCTTGGCTGTTCACAGCATCTGAGTGAACTCGGTGACTGAGGTGCCGATGTTTATTTGGGGAATGTTAACAGTATCCCAGCCCTGCTTAGGTTTTCACCAAAGTCTTTAGGACAAATTCTAAACTATTACAGTGAACAACATTAAAGTCTCAATGAGCACAGGATTGCTTTGCTAAGACTCGAAATTCATGGTGTCTGCCTGCAGGTGTATACATGTACTTTGGTGACTGAATACCCGCCTTTTCATTTGTTTACAATGGAATAGCAAGAGGAATTTGTTTCCTTGCACCAGATAAGCATCGTCATGTTTTCCCCAGCAGCTGCATACACAATTAGGAGGACCCAATTAAAGCTGCATTTGGTTCACACAGAGCGACAGCAATTGCTGTCTATAATTTCTCCCGTGGTTTGACTTATGGCCATTGAGCTGTGCAGATCTTTATTAACAAATGAAGTCAAGACAAACAAGTCAAAGGAAAAAAATGCAACAAGCTGGAAACTGTTGTGTAGAATCTTAGCTGTTGTGCAGTACCTACAGCTGGAGAAAAGGAGTCTCCCCTCTCAAATAAGCTACTGGGCAAATTATGCGTTTCCTCTGTTTAGGTTTGTGTTTTCTGTCCTCCTGGCCACAAGAAGTATTTTTGTGTCTCCTCTGCTTCCGTGTCAATGACTGTGTCTGCAGCGGGTGCAGAGCATCCAAAGATTGCTGGGAATTCAGGACTAAAATTATTCTAAAGCCAAGTACACCTTTGTTTGTCCCAGGCATTATCTATCATCACTAACAGAAAGCTCAGCACTGCCGATCATTATGCCAAATACAATTAGCACAGAGAAGAAACAGGGCACTGGAGCACAGGAGCCACCTTGAAGGATGAAGAATTTCATTTGCAATCTGCTCTTTTTCCCTCATGAGGCTGTTCAGTTCCCACCGCTCCATAAAGGAGCTTGCTGTTCCCTGATTTCCTGCAAACCTGTGTAACTCCTTGTGTATGCACATGCATACTTAGAGGCACAATGGGCTTCGCTTTCATTGTTTGGGGATACCTGGAGTTCTGTGGACACCGATCTCTTGGCTCATGTACTACAAAGAGCAAAGCATCAGACATCCAGTCCTTCAAAGGGGTTTATGATAAAATGTGGGTTTCAACTGAAAAGCAGGAAAGGCTCCGTTTTTGCAGGTATGGACAGCCAGTGTAATTGTGAAAAAAGACTGGAAAAGCACATTTGAATTGCTCTGCTGTGCAGAAGGGGCAACAGAGGAAGGGCCTGGCTGGAGCATTTTCCCCTTAATGACCGCATGGGTCACCTGAAGTGGCTGAGGCCAGAAAAGGAACAAACAAGGGACCTCATTTTGCAGCGCGCAGAATATTCAGACCCTCAGGCAGCAGAGCACTTTAGCTAATGGTCAAGCTGCTTAGTTGACACTGAAGTGCTTTTCTGCACTGATACTGTGAGCTACCATCTTGTAGGATAAGGCCTGTACAGAACAAGATTAAAACTCAGTTAATCGCCTCGCATATGTCAAGTGGTGACAGATTCAAACCCAGTCTGTTACTTCCAAAAAGAGACAGATTATTCATTTTGGAGACAAAATAATAGAGATGTTAACAAGAAGTTACCCTTTTGAAGGACCTATACAGGATCAATTATTTGCATTTTTATGGTGTCTTGACTGGTGCTAAAGTGGTAGTTAACTAGCAGTTTTGATGCTGATACTTAAAGCAAGCCGTAATAGAGAAGAAAGCCACGTTTAATTTCAAGCTTCACTAGAATCATGAGAGGAAAATTAATGTTTACTAAATGAAAAAGGATGATATTACTGGAGAGAGGAAGTTTTGGTTAAGCTTTTAGGGGAATGGTAATAACCTTTGAGAAATGGAAAATATATTAGAAAACACGGTTAAAGCGGCATGAACTTTAGAAAATTCAGGAAGTGTTTTAAACTTACCTAAGCTCCTCAGTGTGGAATAGAGTTGTAAAAATTGAGCAAACTGAACGATAGCTGACATATGGAAAGAGGCTTTCTAGTACTGACACATTTTCTATAAAAAATTCAATACAACCTTATGTTTAGAATAAATGTTTTGAGGTGAAATTAAAGCCTGCTGATCAACTTTGGCACATTTCTGTAATGCCTCTGCAAATTTCCAGGATGCTTTGTGAGAAGCATCCAGGCTTGTTCCCTAGGAATATGCTTTCATAAAACTGCCATCCTGAGAGTCTGCTGACATATCGCAGAGCAGTTGAGTTTTGCCTGTGATATGTTGCCAAACACCATAAACGGATGCAGTTCTGAGATGGCAGGTCACTTTTTATTTTGCCAGATGCAACAAAGAACTGTCAACCTCTGACAGGTTTTAAAAGTAGGCTTTAAAAGAAATATCAAATGTAGGGGTTTTTTTAACCAGTCAGTATCTGAGAAGAAATGGTCACAGAAAAAGAGAGGAAAGGGAAATGTGTGAGCGTGGAAGCTGTACTACGTGAGTGATTTAGCACTACTTCACTCTGGTTTTATGCTCATAAATACATCTGGGATTAAATGACATGGACTTTATGCCATCAAATGAGCATGGGATCTGGTTGAGTCACATGATGTGTGTGTGCACCACTGCAGTGGGATTATAACTGCTACTAGTAATGCACTAGTATTTAGTGATATAGTCACAGTTGATATTGTTTGGTCTTGCATTTTTGTGGTAGTGTCTTTTAGTCCTTAGGTACCTTGAATTCCATGCAGAGAACCCCTTTTATAATAGGAATTAGACACATTTAGCAGATGAATTGCCTGATTTAACATAGTACAGCACAATACAGTCATAGGGTAAGACAGGGATAAACTGCAGCAGCTGTGGATCCCAATTCCACAGGCTAATACCAAAGTGCTTCAATTCCTGTGAAGCACTTGTGGATGTTCAACAGGAAATACTGTAAATACTGCCCTGCAATGCTATAGCTTAAGGGATTTGGTATTTGCTTTCAGGCACATCAACAGACATTGTAAACAAAGAAAAGGAAAAAAACTTGTGTTCTTTCAATACCATGTCATGAACAAGTGCTGCAATTGTCATAAGACTGCTAAGGATATAACATAGTCATGAAAGCAGGGAAAAGGCTTGGTAGGAGACAAAGTATATATTCCTTGTGATAAAACAGCGTGTACGTGATTGCTTTCAGCACTAGACTGCATTTCTTTTGACCAGGTTTGTACTGGCAGTGTGGTGTAGGATTATCTTTGTCACCTTCTTTTACAGCTTTTGATCCCCTATAGCAGTAGGCTGATGATTTCATTGACAACACTTCTTGCCAACATAAAAAATAACTAGGTTTTATATTCACAGTTAGTCTAAATCACAACTAATTCAAGCAGCAGAAAAAGGAATCTCATAAGACTGCATTTCCTTTGTAAGTGCCTTGCCACAGTAGACAAGGACATAGACATTTTCTTTTTCTTACCAATAGCTGCTCACTGTTGGGAAGTAGCCTGCACACAGAGAAGTTCTTTGCTGGGGGAAGTTCAGCTAAAGGAGGCTCAGAGGATGTGACTGCAGCTTCATCCACACTATTGAGTTGGTGGAAGTTACCCTTGAACACAACAGTGTGCTGCTTCTGCTTGGAGAATCAGAAAGCCCAGTCGCCTCCACTGCAGTCCCCAAGTACTTGTGTTCATGTATTCTGCTGCTGCTGTTAGTTGAGATGCAGATTAAATGGCTTCCAGTTTATAAAGAGAAGTAAGTTGCAAATGGTAGGAAAATTACTTCTGAAATTATATATAATGCTGGTTCCTTTTCAATTATATTTATCAAAAGTCTCCACTATGACAAGTGGTACATTGTTCACTGGGATAGTATTGTGGAAAAGTATAGGGAATGGGGAGATGGGCATGGGACCGTAATTTGTGAGCAACAAGATGTATATGCTCTGAATAAATAATTAAGAACATTTTCATATAGCTATGATACTGGCATTTGCCCTAAGACTACTGCAATATACTGTAAGATTTCTGCACTGTGGTTCTCTTGTGTCATGCAAATGTCAGCCCTTCCTCCCTCTCCTCCCCACAACACCCTTAGTAAAGCATAAAATACAGATGACAACAGTATGTTAGGAACTGGTAGATGAGGTAAGGGCAGCAAAATCTGTTGAACGAGTTTCAGGCTTGGTTATATCCATTACTTGACTTTCAAATTCTGATAGAGTGCAAAGCCATTTCTTTTCTACCCTCTGTTTTCACCCGTTTGGAGCTTTCACAACATGCATCCTTTGAGATGTTTTTTCTACCTTTTAGCAACTCCCAGAGGAGTATGTATCTATACACACACACATATATATATTAATCTTTAAGTTCTAATTGGAAACTCTTACAGATTTGTTAATTCAGTAACCTTATGGCAGAAACTAGTTTTTTCCCACAGACCTCTTCACTACACAGAGAAAATTTGCTAGATGACTATAAGTGTAGAGGAATATTAATATATCCCCTAGTATTTGTTTGGCAAAGTCTTATGTTAGAGAGGAAGATACATTTTAGAACATTTTTTCTCTTGTGACTGAGGTCCATAGAGTTTGTGGTCTTCAGTATAGCTACAGTATAGGTACTACAGTATAGGTACTGTATCCCTAATGTAACTCAGAAGCACTGGTCCCGTTGTTCACTGCGGACTGCCTGTGTCCACCTGTGGACTGCCTGGTCTGAACCTCAGAAGTTTGGGGAAGCATTTGAAATTCACCTTGGAGTTGAGCTGCCAGGACGGGTTCATCCTCTAAGCGCTTCTCTCACTCGCTCACCTTTGTCCAAACAACTTTTTTGAGTCCCACCCAAATGCAGCTCTCACAAATCCAGGTCCTCTTTGCTGTCAGTGATCTGCAGTAGCCCTGGCCAAGGATGTAAAGGTGCTTGTTAAAGAGCTGGAGAGGCCCCTTCCCAGCTGCTTTTGTGCTTTCAGGAAAAACACAACACTGGAGCGGGTGCACATTTAGTTGCTATAAAGTGTTTGCATGTTTAATATCCTATCACAGACAGGAGATTTGTACATTCAAAAGTCATTAGCATTAGGATGGGGATATACATATTAAATTTTCATGTGCGCCATGTGCAAATGTGCTAGACTTAGCCAAAACAAATCCTTTACTGTGTTTAAGAATAATGACATGATTACTGCAGAAGCCAAGTTTTATAGAATTATGTGGGGAGAATTATTAGGAAAGCATTACAGTTCTGTGCAGTGTGGAACTATCATTCATAGCCCTTCTCAGCCCACATTCCTGCTTTATTCCTCATTCACCATAGTGATAGCGCTTGTCCCTGATGCTGAGAAAATGACTGTCATAGGTGACGTTATTGTCTCTTTAATGACCACAGGAATTTCTACTAAATTTAACATATTGGCTTGGGAGGTCTGTTTTGCCCACCCTAAATAGCTGTCTGACCTAAATATATCTGCTCAGAGTCATGTGCGTTATATAAATAAAACTACAGTGACAGCATGTTTGTCAATCAGAAATAAAGGCTCTACACCCACTATCCTGGGCACATATACTTTGTAAGCACTGGTTTCCAACAGATAAATGTAATCAAGGTTTATATGCTCACAGAAGCCAACAGGATGGGATTGTTTCACTCGAAAGATCAGAAGAAAATTGTAACTAATGTTGTGGAAAATTACTTTGATATTGCTTTCTCGGTACAGCATCACAATTAGGTAGCAATGTGAAGCACGGGGAAAGAATAAATGAATAGTAACAAATCAACACAAACAGCTACTGTCAGGAGTACTTTGCTCAGTGAAAGTAATGTAAGCATTACTTAAAGTTTTATGACTGTGGATTTTATACTGGTTTAAGTAGTACATCAAGGTCTTACCATCGTGCTTGCTAGGACTAAAACAATCAAGAGCAATTTCCGGAACAGACAGATAAAACTAAAGTACAAAGTATTTTATTTATCATTTTTCCTAAGTTGTACTGTCTTAAATTAAAGATGGCCAAGTGTACTAACAATGAAAAATGTTCTTTTGGACAATTCAAAATCCTACCATGCCGCTTTTCAGTGAGAAATAAGCATTACTGACTTTACCCCAGCCTTCCCGATGAGATTCTAGCTCTGGCAAATATGTTTAACTACATAGTAACTACATGGGCAATGCAAAAGCAGAGACTGATCCAATTAAACTTTGCCATGCAGAATCTGATGTCCGAAGTAGCTTAATGACACATGCATTTGTCCAGTTCTATTGAGGGAGCAATCAGACAAGCAAATTATAGCAATATCCGCTCTCTGCTAGAAACAGGAAAAACACTCTCGCAGTGGAAGGGAAGGATCCTTCCCAGCACGCAAGAAATATTGCTGTGATTGACAGATTTCCACAGGAGACTGTCTGGAGATGAAATATGCCTAGCTCTCTTTTTAATGACATTAAGGGATATTTTTCCTGTGTCCTTTAAGCTGCCTCATATATTTTGGTATCGTTTTCAGAACCTGAGGATGTGAAGAGTTTCTGAGTCCACTGGGAGTTCGAATCACTTAATGCACATGAAAATCAGCCAAAGAGAAATAGGAGTAATTGTATTGAGCACCTTTTACTCAAGGGTACAGCCTGATTCCTGTTAACACAAATAGTAATTGAATGTGGGAATCGAGCAATTGATTACACACCTTTGGCAGTAACAGCATTGTTGGGCTGTTCTTGTTTTAGCTAACCCTCAACAATCGAGTACCTAACAGAGTGAATTTCCTGCTGGTGGTAAGAGCTTTGGTCAAACTGGTTTTTATTGAAATGTGCTTGTGTGTCCCCTTCTACTGTTACATCACTCTCAAAAATCACTTCACAGTGTACTGCAATCAGCAGTCAGATTCAAGAGGTTTGAGGCAGAGAGAACAGAAGTACGACAGGTCAAGATGAGGGACCAATAATGGAAAAATGGAGAAGAAATTGCCCTGGTTTTGAGGCACCATTAGAAAGTCCTTCTCTTCCAGGAGCACAGAATTAACTTTTTAATATGAAGTTACAGGTTCTTAGATGCATTAGAGTACTGCCTGCATATGCTGTCCATATGTCTTTCTCTTCACCCCTAATCTACTGGCTAATTTCAGTCAAATGTGGCCAGTACCATCAGTTTTAATCTGTACACTCTTTTGCACCTAAGTATGCAAACATAAATTTCAAAAGCACTGAAGGGACTGGCTAATTCTCTGCTCTGCACAACACTGATGATTCATTATATCTATAGTTTCAGCTGAATGGCTCCTTTCAACATTGGTGTGCGCTTGGATTAAATAATAAACATATTAAAGTACAGATTGTTTAGTGACATGGAAACAAGCACTTAATAAACCTGGGCACAGAAATTGGCACTTAATGTAATTATTTAAGAGTTCTCCATGTTAGGATTCGGCTCTTTTAAAAATCTCGGTAATATTTCAAGACATAGACAATCGTGTTCATTGTACAATGAAAATGTCAATCAAATAATTTTTATAAATAATGTATTTAGTCAAAGGAAAATGTCAGTGACCAAACATAGTGATCAAACCTTGGTGCACAGCGACATTACTACGAGCTGGCATTTGTCTAGGCTGTAAACCAGCCTTCGTTACAGCCTTAGTCCATGAAAAAGTAAGTCAACTAAAAAACCTTGAGCTTTTTCATACTTCTTGTGTGCCCCTCCTTTAACAGGAAACCACTGTTTCAATCCACAGTTTCCTAGTTCTCACATCGATGGGGACTTTTTGGCTTTTCAGTTTTGAGTTTGTAGCACAGGATGATGGAACCCTGTGAATCATGATTATCAAAAGTTTGATGCAAATTAAGCACATTAGGGTAACACACCCCAAAGTGTTTTGTTTCTTGCATTAATGCAACTCTTGGTTTCATTTCAATGGCACACTGAATATTACACGCAGGCATAGGCACCTTCAGAGGCAGGTACCTGCAGAAACTGAACTTCTGGTAAAGTTTTTCGTTTTCATACTTACAGGGGTACAGCTGGCAGTAGAAGTAGATCTCAACTTTAGCAGAAAACTAACTCCATCCAGATAGACCCTGTGCACCCTGGCAAAGATACCTACCTGTTAATTAGTTAATTTGGTTTTGGAACTGGTTTTTAAGCAAACTGTCTTTTTTCAAGGCAACCACTGTGACATATGTACAATACTTTAAGGATATACGTACAAAATGTTGAACATGAAAGCATGACTGAGTCAAACAGAAATAGGAATGCTAACCTGGTGTCTGCTGACGAACTATTTCTTCTGGATCCTGTAGGTGAATGAAGACAACGAGCCCAGCTGCTCCAAACAGCAAGATGAAGGAGAACATACACGTCAGCCTCATAATTATTGTTCTCAGATCAGTCCGGTTCTGACCCAGGAAAAGAACTGCATGCAAGCTCCAGGACACTCTTTGCTCATAGCCTCATCCTCTCATCAGGAATTCCGGTGTAGTACATCTACAAGAGGTAAAAACCCCAAACCTCTAAAACTTAGTGTATAAAGCATTTATTTTTTTCAATGCAGATTAGTAGATTTAAGTTCTTGTTTAAACCAAATAACTCATTTTTTTGGTGGTTTTGGTACAGTTAATTGTAGTCATCAAACTAATTTCTGCCTCATGAGTTTATTTTTAATTATATCTCTCTGGTTTTAACATACTGTAGACATTCAGAATATTTTTTAAGAAGTGCCGTTTGGGAAAGTGGTTGTGCCATGGCTGTAACTTACACAGAAATCCCTCTTAATAGTTTGCTTGCTTCAAGTGAAGCGTGTGTCACTTTTTATTTTTCACTGGTTAAACAATAAGGAAACCATAAAGTGAGATAATGGGGGGGAACAAGAGCTGTAGCTTGTGTACCGCGTATGGAGAAGGATGAACAACTGACAGCTGCCTACTTCATCCTTGATAAAACTGGTCAAACTACAACAGTGCACCACAGGTCACCATGCTGCCTGTTGAAAAAGCTCCACAGGAGTATTGATTTCCAAGGGAAAAACTGGTCACAGTGCTTGGGCCTCCTTTTACTGGCTTGCATAAAACATGTGAGAAGAGAGCGTGAGCAGTAAGCAGTTTGTGTATGTAGGAGTGATGGGCACGGCCACCTCTTCTCCCAGTGGGGACTCTCAGCCTGTTTCTGGGCTCAGTTCTGCAAATTCTCAGTGCTCACTCTAACACTTGCTGTTACATGCAATCCCAGAAAAACAGCAGCAGCCCTGGTCCTGGGCGGGTGCATTGTGCAATGTTCTAAACTCCTCACTGAACACAGCCCTAAGGCAAATACTTCACTTTAAGTCCACAAATAATCCCACTGGAACCAAGGTCTAGTCTAATAAGATGCTAAGAACTGAAAAACTGAAAAGGTGGGAGCCAGAGAGGAAAAGCATTAATGCTGCCACAGGGGTTTATTAATTAAAATGAATGCTTTTGTCACACAGATATGGTGCATCTGTGTTTCTCAATGACACAAAGGAAGGTGCACCAGCGCACAGGCAGTGGAAATGGCTCCTAAAAGTGTAACTGGATTTCTCAGCAGTAACCAGAGAACACAGCAACACACTGCAGGGATGGTGATCACTTTGCTCTTCTGTCAGTGTGAGCTGATCTAAAGGAAGGTTATTGAAGGGGATTGTTTACACAAGAGGTTTTAAGTACAGAAATCCTCTGTAATGTTGCAGGGACGACAGGTTGTAGAAAGATGATGATCCAAAATAGTTCTGCCAGGAAAAGTCTTCAAAGATTTTTCTCTCTGTACCTGAATGTTGGGGCAAGGTGTTTACATTTCATGTAAACAAGGTGTTTCATTTTTTGCGGTGTACTGGTACTGTGAATTTCCAAGATGCACCAAAGAAGATAGTACTTGTGCAGTAGTTGTGATGAAGTAATTTCTGCGGCTCTGGTTAATGGTAACTAAGTTTATCTCATGCGTGAAGCAGCCAGTGCTCCAGACCAGAACATTGGTGGATGCTTTTGTCTTGAATGAATGCAGAACACTGCTTTCTCTCTATAAGTAAGTGAATTCAGCTTTATTTTCCATTAAAATTATAGTAGATATTAACTGTGTATTTTTACTGTTTTTCACCTTAAACCTTTCTCACCCATTTAAAAGTAAATCTAAAAGATGTCACAAAGGTTTTCAGTGCTGGCAAAGCCAAAACCTTACAGGTCCTTGTGCAGGTCCATCTGCGCCTGTTTTGTGTGCATGTAGTATGGATGGACTTTTTGCATATATATGTTTATTAGATAAGGGTCAAATACTAACTCTAAAGCCCTAGGGGATTCAGATTAGGTAAGGAGGATTAGTCTTCAAAGCAATAGGGTTACAGTTCTAAACACTGCTGTCACAAGCAAACTCTTAGGGAACATGAACCACCCTCTCTGGTTCACTGTAGAATTTGTGTTAGTAATTGAGAATTTGTCAGTAATTGAGACAAATGGGCACTTAGAACCAAATGCACCTGTGGTGAGGCTGATACAACACCAAAATCACACCATCGATCTGTAAAAATGGCCAGTCAGAGCTTTCCAAGAATTGTATTTCTTTACCTAATATAAACATTTCCCTATTTGCAACCTCTTCACGCTCTCTGCATACCCATGGGGAGGAGGATGCTACTACCTCAGATTTACAGGACAGGCATGAGGTAAACACCTATACAGAAAGGCTGTGGTGGGGCAGAAGATTGAAGGCTCTCCCCCATGGGTGGTGTTGGTGACACTGCCCTAGCAGCAGGTGGATAGAGAGCTGTCAAGAAACTTAATGGTCCTAATTTGAGAGAGAGCACCTTAAAAAGATCACTCCCAAATAGCAAGAGTTTTATATTTGCTTAGCACTGAATTTTAAGGTCATTTTTTGAATGAATTATACTGTTGAGCAAATATGGAGCTCTAAAACAATCATTATTATTAGCTTAAAATGCTAACTCTGTTTCCCTGGGTTTGATTAGTTGAAATGTTTTTGTTTGAAGTAGAAGCTGTGTTGAGAAAGAAGATCCCTAGCCAGTTTTTAATTAGTGCAAGAAATGCTGCAGTAGCATTTCTGAACAGTGCTAATGTTTACATTAGTCAACATCCTACAGGGCAACTTGTTTGGGATCACGTAATGCTTCAGGTTAGACATCAGGGTGTCTTTGGGACACCTCAAGGTGCAACAGTAATGAAAGTTAGAGGAAAGCATATACTGAAAGGAAAAGGCATCATGTGCTTGCATAACTCTAAGGAGAGATGGCTGCCTGTTGCCATTAGACATCCTGGCAAGCAGTGAAAACTGAGAGAGTCCAGGAAGGAAAAAGAAAGAGAACCTCTTTCCTCTTCACAAAATCACTGCCTCTTGACAAAACACAAACTTCAGAGATCTTTAAATTATGGGTCTAGGTTTTTCCCTCCCTACTCTCCTGTAATTATTTTTTCAATCAGCTGGCTTTAATTAACATGTCCTAGGGGAGCAGAGCTGGTGAATGGGAATGGCTGGTTTCTGCATGCTGAGCATGTGCTTTCTGAGCCCTCCCAGGCTGGTTGTTGAGTTAGAGGAGCAGAGGAACTCTGAAAGCAGTTAGCACAGACTGGTACACATGAACCAAGTGTCCTTGTTAAGGCAACATTAAAAAATATTGTTTACACTGAAATCACATCATTTTAAAGATAGATAAATAAATCCTGAAAAAAACCTTAGTGCAACATCAGCCAGCAGTTTCTCACACAATACTTCCTCAGGCATGTGAGGGAGAGGGATGCTATACATGGCACCTTTGGACTGATCCGTGCAGAGCCTCAGCATCTGTGAGGCGGAATTTGGATGAAGCCATAACATTCAACTTTGGATTTACAGGTACATGCTTTGCTCCTTGCAATGGGCAATAACACATTTTCATAATTGAGTGCAAGAAGATAAGGTTGCAAGCAGCTTCCAATCTAAACTCCATTTTCAGCTGCCCTGGACTTATTAAACAGATGGAAAGCGGTTCACTAGAACACGCAATAATGAATTGAAACATCTAACTTATAATTTATTTTTCGTTCATACATTTCTGTGGTGGATAAAACTTCTAGGTATCAAGACAAGTTTTTCTAATCTTTCCCATTACCATGGTGTGTGAATGCTCTGCCCTTGAAAGCAGCAGAAGTATGTGTATACAAGGATAATAATTAGCACTTTGATAGCACTTTCCACTTCAAAGATATTCATTAACCACTATAGTACTCCTATGAATTGTGAGGTGAGGAGGTATTATCATCAGGTAGAAGAATAGGTGTTGCATCATTAAAGAAGCCTTTTAGAAAGAAAGGTGCATAGTTTTAGGTAAAACCCATCCAAATATATTTGAGGGAACTATGTGAGTGCTACAGCAAATTTGCAAGCACTAAAGATTTTGTTTACGAACATAGCAACAGGCTTAATTCCCCCCTGCACCCAAGCAGCACTGAAAGACACTGCAAACCAATCTGAAGGGAAAAATATGTTTAAATCTTTAGGCAAGAGTGGCACTGAAAGGAAGGGTCTTTGTAGGACCTTTGTAGGTCTTTTTTGCAATCACAACCTCAAAGCCTAAAGTCAGAGCAATTTTTGTTTTGAGCAATTTATTGTTATGATAAGGGGTCAGTCTACCAAAGAAAGTTTTCTTTGCTCGATTCCTCATCTGAGATGGGTCAGCCCAGCTGCACTCAGGGTTGTGTTTGACAGCATGTGACTATCTATTCCTGAGTTTTGTGAACATGATGTTCTTCCCCTTGTGTAACAACAAGTCTGTGTTGAGAATGGCATTGATAAAATAATAACCTAAGGGCATGAGGTAAGTCTTAGGTAGAAACTCAAACTGCCTTTGGTCCGTCTAGGCCTGGATCTTTCCCTAATAGTTGATACTTCAAAGGAAAGTAAATAATCTTGCAAAGTAGTAAGATAACTTCTCTCCAGGAAGTGGTGTGGTATTGTTTAACTGGGGTCACCTTGTGATGTGGGCACCATATCTGAGATTGGCTGTCTTGGGAACAGGTGATGTCAGGGGATGCAACTTTCCCTGCACTAGCAATAGTTGCTTTGTATGAACTTGGTTACTCACAGAGAACAGGAGGAACAGGGGCACAGGACCACTACAGCCCCTCATTGCTCTCTCTTGGCTGCTCACAGAGCTCTGCAGAGCCCAAGCTGGCTGACCCTCTTTGCAACTGGGTGCTGGCGTGTTCTTTCACTCCTCTGGATAATTGGTGATCTGACTAGAAAAAGTATCCTGAAGATGAAAGGAACTGTGTCAAGATGAAAGCAGGAGACTATTTTCCTGTGTGAAACCAGGGGAAGGGAGTGACTCAGGTGGACTAGAGATCACTGTAAAGCTCCTGTCTACTACAGGGCAACGTTTTACTCTCTCTTCATGGGGCTTCACTGGAAGATACTAATGCAGCTCCCAGTGAATCAAGGAATGCAAACTAGTGCCAGCATGGGGTTTATATTACCATATACATTAGCAAGTCAACAAAACACCCCAGTTCTTTACAAACATCCACTGATTGCTAAATTGGACAATTACAAACCACCTATGAATGAATGTAAATGCCTGGTTCACATGTACAAGGTACACTGCACTCCTCATGCTGTTCAAGCTTTGGGTGCTGTTCCTTTAGTTGATAGAAGGCTACTGGTGCAGAGCAGTCAAAGCCCACTGTTCAAAGGAAGGCAGCAGTTTGCAAGTGTTTTTGCCTTTCGAACACAGGGATTAATGTGTTTCCGGTGGGGTTTTGTGTGCTGTTGAATAACTGAGCACTAAGCAGCAGACATTAGCTTGGGCATGGGATCCCACTCCTGTGGTTGTACCATTTTTGGGAGACAAACTGGGATGTCTCCATGGTGCTCTGGAACTCTGTGGAGGTAGCGGTCTGTGCAGCACCATCCATCCTGTGTTTTTTATGTTTGGGAAACTGTCCCCAGTTAATGGCATGCATTGACTGGTACTATTCCCAGTTCAGAGACAGACATTTATAAATAATTTTATAACTCAATCTTTACCTGACAGAAATAAAACCAACACATTAAATTTCAGCGCTCCTGTAGCTGATCTCAGGAAGTTCAAGTGTGAGCTACCAGCAGCTGGGAGCTACAGTGGGGTTTTGTCATCTTCTCTGTTTTGTTTTGTGCACACTGAAAGGGAGCCATGATTTCAGTGGCTATACAAACCAAACACAAAAGCTAAGGTTTTATGTCAGAACACCTTTCAGAACTGTTTCACAGGACAGAATCACAATTCAGGTTGGAAGAGACCTTTTGAAATCCTGCTTGAAATGCAGGGTCAACTCTGAGGTATCCAGTAGGATCTTGAAACCATCAGAACATGCAGAGATCACACAAGCATCCTGGCCAGCCTCTTCCACCTCTTGGCTAAAAGTTTGCGTAATATAGTTAGAGATGGGGATAGTAACTGAGTAATTAGCTAAATAAAAAAAGGAATACTATTGCTGAAAGAATATAAGCGAAAGATTTCACTGCCATCAGTGGAATGATGGTACTGTATCTACTTCTAGATACAGTAGCTGTGTTTCTAGGAACTTTGTGAACAAGGGCTGCTTCTCATCTCTGAAGCTAGCCAAGCACGCATTTCCTTGCTTCAAAACTCTCACAGAGACAAAAGGCCTTCAAACACAGGGCACTAAGTTTTCCCATCAATCAAATGCCCACTATTTGCTTTACCCTGACTTCTAGATCAGGCTTGTCATGACATTGTCAGCAGAAAAAAGGATTTATAAATGTTATTAATATTTGCCACTAAAACTAACTTTTTTAGCACTTTTATAAATGCAGGCACTGTGTGAGAGATGCGGATATTAAAAGTCATATTATTCTGTAGCTGTCAGCACTTCTTTGTGGAAATAGGAAATGCAAATGAATCCCAAGTATTATGCCCCAAATGCTCTAGCTTTTTTAGCATAGAAAGAAGTAGGAAGCTATTAATCTGTGGCTGCTTCCATTCACCAATATTCATCTTTGGGTACTGTCACTACATTCACTTCGTGTATCAATAGAACAAAAAACTTTGATCTTTCTTGAGATTTGAAAAGGACAAATTTTGTTTCCAGCTGATATTTCAAAGCAAAACATTTTGCTTGTCTTACTTCAACTTCACATGTCATCGTGTTCTTCTTTGCGTAATAACAAAACATGAGCGTTTTGAAGAAGGATGGAATAAGAACTTTTAAATGGAATCTGTTCCAAATGCCCAGCTTGTGAAATCTCCCCAAAATTCTTTCTTGCAAAGATCTGGATTAATAATTTTTCTTCATATGGAGAAAGGAATTAAAACTACCTACATGAAATCACAAGTGAAGCTAAAGGTCCCTCTGACTGACAAACCCTTGGTAATCAGAAGTGAATACTTGAGCAGGGTGAGTTGGCTGAGCCTTCTGACTGTTCTGTAAAATGTTGGTGAATACTGGTCTGCAGGTAGCTCCAAAGGGTGTGTAGTGAGCCGCCTGTTACCACTGGCAGATGCAAAGAGGCATCTAGCATTATGAATTCAAGAAGAGTGAGCATACATGCCTTATGCAGAACTACTCTGAGCTCTCAGTTTTCTCAAGAACCACTGGCAGGAATTGGCTCTTGGGTGAATTTGCCCTCCTGACCTGCCTGATGAACTGGCACCTCTTATTCACCTCAGATTAATGAGTATCTTCTGTGTCCCAGTGATCCTGAATGAACGTGCTGAGCTGGCCACCTATGCTGTGTGGCACTCAGCACACACTATCAGTTTTGTAGGAAATTAGGCAGAACTTACTGCCTTTTAACAGCTCTATTCTCCGCTCACTGATGTCATTATGCACCTTGGCTTTCAGCTTCTCCTCCAATTATGCAAAACAGAGATTTCTCAACATGAAAAGAATCCTGAGTATTACAGGACCTTCTTTTGTTAGCATATCCACCAATCCATATACCCCAAGGACTCGAGAAAAATGGGTTTAAATATTTTACTCTGTGAAAGTTTGTTTTGTCGGCTACCAGTGGGTCCAGTTCTACTCTTGCATACACGTTTTGTTCTTGATACCTATACAACACTAGAAGGTATATTAACTCGTATAAAATGACAAAACCTGAATTTAGGCATATCTGCAAGAAGCTGTGATATTGTTTTATGTGGCTGAAGTCCGAGTAATAATGTATGACCCCCTTTTCCAATTCCAAAGCATCTGGTAGAGCTGCTAAACCTGCTCCTTTCATTTCCATCACATGCTGCAACAAACCAGGTACTTCTGGTTCCCACTTTCATCTACACTTTAAGACCAAAAGGGACAGCACTCAGTAAACAACCAAATTAATCCTTTCAAAGTCAAGGAGATTTCTTTCCTATCATTCAGGATGCAAATTGTAGCAGGAGTCATGTGTTACTAATCTCCTTGGTACTGCAGCAGGTCCTCAGCAAGTTAACACACACACCTCTCTGAGATCCTTGAGGGGTTATAATACTGTTCCTAAGCTAAAATATAATCTCTATAGCAGTTTGCATTAGAAATGGAAAAAGGTTTGTTAACTTTGTTTCAAATTAACATCTCACAGGAGCTGTGCAGTGACAGTGTAAATAGAGATTGCCAATAATGAATTTGTCCAGCTTTCTTCAACACCAGAGTGCACAATTTGCACAGCGTAGCTCACACACTGGCAACTCAGCCCTCTGAGTCTGCCTGGCAGAGGGATTTATAGGGATATTGTCCCAGCTACTATATTTTATATAGAAAACTGTGCTGAAAGCAATAAACTCTTTTGTAAAATACAGAAGAAAGGTTCCTGGTTTTAGGTGCTCAGTGGGTTCTACTAACCACCCCCCTTCTAATCCACCTCAGGATACCACTGGCCTTTTTGGCCACAAGGGCCCATTGCTGGCTTATGGTCATCCTGCTGGCCACCAGGACCCCCAGGTCCCCTTCTCCTACACTGATCTCCAACAGGTTAGCCCCCAACCCATACCGGTCCCTGGGGTTGTTCTTGCCCAGATGCAAGACTCTACAGTGCCCTTGTTGAATTTCATTCAATTCCTTCCTTCCCAACTGTCCAGCCTGTCTAGATCCTGCTGAATGACAGTCCAGCCCTCTGGTGTGTCAGCCACTCCTCCCAGCTTTGTGTCCTCAGTAGACGTGCTGACAGCACACTCTAATGCCTCATTCAAGTCATCAGTGAATATATAAATAGTACTGGTCCCAGTACCGACTCTTGGAGGGGCTCCATTAGATACAGGCCTCCGACTAGACTCCGCCCCACTGACCACTACTCTCTGGCTTCTGTTCTGCAGCCAGTTCACGATCCACCTCACTACCCAATCATTCAGACCACACTTCCACCTTCATGTCAGTATAAACCAAGTGTACGTTGCTTTTATATATTAATTTTTCTGTGCAATTTCAGACGTGTTATGGTAAGGAGAAAAACATGACAGAAAAGAAAGATGTTATGGACTGCTTTTAGATAAATGGTTGCATAGCTATATGTACGTACATAAATATAAAAACCCAAAACAACAGCTTCCTAGCCATTGGGTAGATGTTTTATTCATATACCAAGCCTCTCGACAGTGTGAGATTTTACATACTTTATGTAACAACAGTTTTGAGAGGCTTTTGTGTCCGTATTTATATATGTGTGTGTGTGTGTGTGTGTGTGTGTGTAGGGCCCTATTCTCCAACACCATGGCTTAATTTTGTGTTATGCGTAACACAGGGGTGAAGGTTTAAGCTTCCTCACTGTTACTTCCTTTACCTAAACAAGAGGAGATTCTTTGTCTGGGAGTCATAACCAAGCAAGAAAAATGGGAAAACTGTGAAATGGCCACTGTAAGCTTGGAATTAAAAGTCTTTGTCACAAGTGAGGGTGATTTTAATTCTTCACTTGAGGAAACAAAATGCAGCAGAACTTCTGCAAAAGCAGAAGTAAAATAAACTCCTGGCTCACACTGTGTCAAGTAGACATTGTGAACTACATTGAACTACATTGTGGTGCTACTATGGTAACTTCAGGAAGAAGAAAATAGCCCTCATAACATTGAAATGGAACACTGTGCTGTGGCAGTGAAGAGGTAGCTTTATTGACTCAAGCAACTTCTACAATGGTGAGCATCTGCCTGTTTTCACCTAATACTCTTAATCAGTCTAGCCACGGTGACTAATTTGTTTCTTATTGAGAATGTACAAATGCTTTCTCCCTAATGAAAGGTCACCATCTGCTTAGTCAAGGTGCTTTTTCACTCTGACTACGCCTGTATCTCAGGGCTAAGTTATTTCCTCATGTTCTTGGTTTGGGCAGTTGAAATACAGCAGCTAATTGAAAGGTGATATTCTATAGGCAGATCTAGTTAGACAACTATTGGTTTACTTTTTCTTCTCTAAAATGCCTCTTACATTTTCTTTCCAAATGAACATTTTCCCCAAGGATATATTGCAAAGCAAACTAAAGCAAATATTTGCATTTTATTTTGAAGTGCAATTTCTAAACAAAAGGAACTAGAGTCTTATTTCTAATTCAGTCATGTCGCTGCAGTATGTAAAGGGATGATGTGCTGAAGGATTAGTTGGCTGGGTGTGCAGCAGCATAGTGTGACACTCTGCTGTCTAGACAGGCTGGCAGGTTTGAAGCATGGGCTGAGGCCCTCCAGCTCACGTGCCGTGTGAGACCAAAAAGAATGACGATCTTCTGCAAGCTGAGAGATTTCCTGGGTGTGTATGGGGAAAGAGAAACATCTGAGAGCTTTGCCCTCACTTCAAGAGGAGTAAAATAATTTGTGTAATGGTCAGTGATGGAATGTACCATGGGAAGCTGCCTAAGCTGCGGAGAGGCAGAGATGTGAACGTGGTCCTGGGGAAGCAAGCTGAGTGTTTGAGGTAGACAGTGACTGTTCAAAGTCATTTGAGTCTGTCTCTATTAATATTAGACCTGAACACTGCTTGCCTAGAATGGTGCATCTGCCTACCCCTTCCACTCATTGGCTCCCAAAAGTTTTGCATTTTGGTAAGGTCAGCTTTGAACAAGGAGTGCAATACCACCTACAGCTTCAGCACAGTTGTGCTTTGAAAGACAAGTACATAGCTGCCAGCAGAGTCGCAGAGGAGACATAAACTGTGTTCACAAATGTGGCTGTTTCATTAGGTGGTGGCTGCAGGAACTGTAGGACTGGGTGAGAAAGGAGGTGCAGGATTCTTTGGTAAAACCTGTAAGTCCCATTTACACAGGGGAGCAGAGACACCATTGTGATGGTCACTGTGTAATGAACTGGAATGCCTACACTTCTAGTGCTTCTTTATCTGTATGCTGCTATGCACCAGAATTTCAGAATGAAATGAAGTGGAATGCCTACATGTGATGCACTTCTAGTGCTTCTTTATCTGTATGCTGCTATGCACCAGAATTTCAGACATCCCAAATTCCAGAGCAGTCAGAGGAAACACAGGGATGTCAGATCAACTAAGCCTTTTAAACAGTAGGGGATTTTCAATATTGAGTTGTAATGAGAATCTTGAATAGGCAGGAACTCTCTTCAAAATCACTTCTGTAACACTGATACAGTGGGAGAATATAACTATCTGGTTTGCAGTTATTCAATTATTTTTAAGCACCTTTTGTCAGATTTGTAATAGGAACAGATAAGGCAACTAGCTGCTGGGCATACTTGTGTGCTGTAAATATCGGAGATCATTAAATGTCACTGGGAAAGTTCCTGTTGTTACATTGGTGCTCTATAGGAATGGATATACTCTATTGACTCAATGCGTTTGACATCAGACTCAGTTTGTAACTCCATTCCTTCTCAGCTTCTGCATGCCTCAGAGTGCCTGTCCTTTCCTCCCTCTCTTTACTGTAATGTGGACAGGCATTATGATCCCTGCTCCAGGAGATGGAACATCTGTCTAAGTGTCTGTGACACAGAAGAATCCTCCCAGAGAAGAAAAAGAATATTCTGGTATTCCGGAAAGCAGAATGGGAGATAACTAGCCTTGCTAGTGAGAATTCTGAAAGTAGTAGCCCAACACTTATAGGGCAGGCTGCCATCAGAGGTAACCAGAAGGACTGCCACCCCTCAACATCAAAAACTGTCTACTCGGCTCCCTCCCTGAAAAGTTTATACACCAAAGCACACCACATGGGCAATAAACAAGAGGAGCTGGAGGCCGCTGGCCTGTTCAGGAGACTGATTGACAAAGTCCCTTGGGAGGCTGCCCTGAAAGGTACAGGAGCCCAGGAAGGCTGGACACGCTTCAAGAGGGAAGTCTTAAAGGCACTGCAGCAGGCTGTCCCTGTGGGCCAAAATGTGAGCCAGCAGGGAAGATACCCAGCCTGGCTGAGCAGGGAGTTTTTGCAAGAACTCAGGAAAAATAGAATGGATCACCTTTGGAAAGAGGGGCAGGGGACTCAGGAAGCATTGCAGGATGTTGTAAGGTCATGTAGAAAGAGAATTAGAGAAGCAAAAGCTCAGTCAGAACTTAATCTGGCCAAATCTGTTAAGAACAATGAAAGCACTTTTATGAAGACATTAATAACAGAAGGAGGGCCAGGCAAAATCTCCCCTGCTTATTGGATGAAGGGGACAACATGGTAACTGAAGGTACAGGGTAATCAGAGGATCAGGCCCAGCTAGCACGGGTTTAAGAAAGGATGATCCTTCCTAACCAGCCTGACCTCATTCTATGACTGGGTGAGCCTCTGGGTGGATGAGGGGAAGGCTGTGGACGTGGTCTACTTAGACTTCAGCAAAGCCTTCAACATGGTCTCCCACAGCATCCTCCTGGAAAAGCTGGTGATTGGCTGGATGGGATGAAGATGCTGCAGAGAGATCTGGACAGGCTGGGACAATGGGCAGAGGCCAGCGGGATGAGGTTTAACAGGGCGAAGTGCAGGGTCCTACATTTTGGGCACAGTAAGTGTCAGCAGAGCTACAGACTGGGGGTTGAGTGGCTGGAGAGNACTGAGGTACTGGAGTGGGTCCAGAGGAGAAAAAGGCTGGTGATGGGACTAGAGGGAAAGTCTTATGAAGAAAGGCTGAGGGAGCTGGGGTTGTTTAGCCTGGAGGAGACTCAAGGGGGGACCTTATCATCCTCTATAACTACCTGAAGGGAAGTTATAGACAGATGGGGGTTGGGCTCTTCTCCCAGGCAAACAGTGATAGGATGAGAAGACATGGCCTGAAGCTGCACCAGGGGAGGTTTAGGCTAGGTGTTAGGAAGCACTTCCTCATGGAAAGGGTTAGATATTGGAATGGACTGCCCAGGGAGGTAGTGGATTCCCAATCCCTGGAGGTGTTTAAGAAAACACTGGATGTGGCACTTAGTGCCATGGTCTGGCTGATGTGGTGATGTCAGTTCATAGGCTGGGCTTGATGATCTCAGATGCCTTTTCCAGCCTCAATAATTCTGTGATTCCTCTCCCCAGCACCAGTACTCTGGCTGTACTGTTGAGACACTCACCAGCATGTTGGTCCTGGTGCATTAGGCTCACATAACTGTACAGCAGAGATAATACCATAGGAATAATTTCCTGTTTAGCCCTGCACCATGCAACGTTATTCAGGTGCCAAGGGATAGCTGTTTCATTAGGTGCTGGTTGCAGTAAGACTGGAGTGAAGGGTTGACTTGTGTTATCATCTCATCCCTGTCCTGTGCTGCTCTCCTGTGGTTTGCCACTAATGAATTTCTGGGTGAGAGCTCAGGGGATGTTGCCCCAAACACGGATAGTTGCATTTGTTACTGAAACTGGGGCATTTGCCATGAGAGTCACAAACACAAATAGTTGCTGCTAGTTTTCCAAAGTCACTTGCATCTAGTGGTTCTGACACTAAAAGAACTGAATTTTGACAGTAGACACTGTGTTACACATCATAGGCAGTGAAGGAAGGCTGGGACTTAGTAGGTTCAAAATGCCTGGCCTGACTTGGTAAGACAAATCTCAACAAAGTCCGCACTCACAGAAACATCAGTATTTGTTTCAGCACAATAACAAACACCCAAGTTTATCTTGGTTTTTCTCTTTGGTTGGTTTTGTGGTTCACATCAATGTAATTATTTGTACCTCAGAATCCTCAGTGTTTCCCCTTGTAACACTTGTCTGAAGGAAAGAAGAGATTGCATTGATTTTTGCTTTACCATATAGATGCACTGTTGTTGCACGGGGAGGAGGTATGTTGTTGATGTGAAGGTATTTGGGGTATTTCTTGTGAATGCAATTGCTGAAGTTGGCTTTCTCACACCATAGATAAAGACTAATTATGAATTCATTACTGATGGGTGAAGTTAAAACTACTGGTTTTACATACTTGGTTTTCAAAGGCTTGAACAAATGTTTGTCTTTTAAATACAGAGCTCATATGGAATAAAATGTGTCCATGATGATGGTATTTCCTACTAGGAAGTAACACCCTAATATTACTGGAGTGGTAATACTATTGATATACTCCTAATTCCACAAATTTTGAAACATCTTTGTAAACCCTCCCATACACAAATACTGCTGTAATGCAAAAGGTGACCAGTGAAAAGTCAAGGCTAAATCAAGGACTGGAGGTCCTGCCATATGCTGTATGTCTTGTTCCACACCTGCAACCCACTGAGCACTGCAGCTCTTGTAGCAATTGAAGGACATCTAATTCTTCTCCTTTCTGCACAGTGTTTGGCAGAGATATAGTTGAAGTTAGTCTGACTGCTTAACTTTGGATTTTGTTGGCTACATCACTGTAGTATCTCTTTTGGACTTTAATTTTCCGATGATAGCACATAGCTAAATGGTTTTCTTGCTCAGTCATACCAGTTTGTACTCCGTGATTTCACTGGGATAGCCAACCAAGGTAAAGTCCTGCAGCTCTGGTGTTGTTGCTGCTGGGGCTGAGTGAGTTTATTATCCTACATACAGAGTTTGATAGGAAAAAATTAAATACCTGCACTTTCAGACCTAGGGTTTCCTTAAGCTTTCAGGTGGCAGAGCTAATGATTACAAACAGATCACAGAAAACAGTGCCACAGGGGTGAGATTTTTCTGCCCAGTGTGAGTTATCCCAGGATAAATCACATCGACTATACTTGAACCAGCACTAAAGGATGCTGTGCTAACCTGCCCACAGAAATAGCCAGGTACAGGGATTCCACAGCTTCCTGGGACTTTATAAAGAAATTATAATTTTTATAATTCTTCATGCTTTTATCTGTGATTATCTCCCCAATAAAGAAAGTGGGTGAGTCTGAGGTAGGACTCCTGAAGAGCACATAGGGCTGAGCTGGCCTCTAGCTCACCATCAGCACACCAGTGACAACAGGGTCTTTCAAGCCAGGGCAATACGAACAAAATTTTAAATCCTGGCTGCTTCACATGCAGTTTTTATCAATATCTACACGCACAGAAAACCATCTCAGACCTGGTCTGGAGCCTGACAGCTTCTTAGATCTTTTTCTTTCAGAAGAATTTCCTACAAACCCACAGGTCTATCCCTTTACAAACTGATGATGCCCCTTAGCCCCAACTCTGGCTAATCCTCTGAAGCTTAATTATGATTATTTGCATTTCCTGCATTATCCACTAGTGCTTCACCCTTTCACTTCAGACCGTCTCAAGAAGCATTTCAGATAGAGTATTCTCCCTCCAGTGAGGCAGATGGGAACATTTATGTTTGCAGCTCAGAGACTCTTTACTCTGGTTTCTGAGAATTAGCCTTGTGTAATCCCTCCATGCACTTTGCACTGTGAGCCTTCCCACCCCTGAAAAAGGCTGGTAAGCCCACTGTGCTTAATTATTTGTATTAAGCTATCCAAAATTAAAATCTAGGCCTGAAAAATAAAATAGTTGCTGACCTTTTAGCTCATTTATAATTGATATCCTTTCTAATGTTGTGCATATAAATAATACATAGCTGTTTTCACAGATCAATGCCTTCTCCTCCTTGATAAGGAACATTTTTAAGTAAATTACTATGCCTTTAAGTTTAATAGGAAAATTTGATGTGTTAGCAAGTATGGGTTGATCTCTGCACATTCTTCAGTTGTAAATTACACTATAAAAATGCAAACAATTATTAATATTGATTTGGACTAAAACAATATTGAATTTCAATATATTTCTGGCTCTTTTATGAATTACCCTGCAATGCGAGTGTGATTATGATGAAAGAGTATTTGCACGCTCAATTTCTTTTCAGCCAGAAACCTTGAGAAGTGCTAGTTGTGTTTAGGCTGATAATGATAAACCCATGCATTCAAGGGAAATAAGACTACCTTAAAAATCTCAGCTGAAGCATAGGATATTAGTATTGCATCCTATATATGCAGTTCTTATATCACGCTAGCTGAACTTTTGTTATTAACAAATATTGAGAATTAAGTTAGAATGCAGCTCACTGCCTGTTTTGTTTGTGCATCGTGTGCAATTATAAAACGATGTCAATCCATCACTGCACTTTCCTGCGACTAAGCCAAGAGACAAATATATTCATGCCCTAGAATGCTGTAAGACATGAGTTTATTTAAGTGCTGTTAGAACCATTTCTGCGCTGTGGTGGAACATGTTTCATAGCTCTTTTGGTAGAGGGGTTTTGAGCTTTTCTTCTCATCTCAACTATGATGTCCAGGCCAGTTTGCTAATTGCTTACTCTGATACCTCAACATCACCCTAGATGCCTCATCTCCAGAACAGCCCTTTCCTGTGTGATACAAGAGTGCCCTCATTACGACACAGCAGAGTTGGTGGCAGGAGGGTCTCTCCTGAAAGCCTAGCCATAAGTGGACAGAATTGTCTTGAGAACAGAAGCCCTTTCTCCCAGGGAAAGTGGTGTATTGAATCAGGACAAAATGTCAACATGAGATTCTTGTAGGAATGGGTTTTCAGAAAAATTTAATTTATTGGGTCCCTAGGTTGCATTTGCCTTGTGCCTGGTTGCTAACTGCTTGGGCAGCTCAGCTGAAAACTTGTGAACTACTGAGGGTTTCCTAGGCATGTGGAGTGCTCTAATTCTCCCCACCTCACCCTCTTCCTCTCCCTTTGCAGCCGTCTGTGTGCCAGGAGTACAGAGAGCTGGCGACTGTTAACTACCAGCAGCCTGCTTGGAAAGCAGCTGGTAAACTCCCTCTTTGCTGAAAGGGAGACTGAGGAGCCTGCAGTCCAGAGTAGCTGGGTGAGCCTCCATGTAGATTCTCCTAGGGAAAAGCGTGCATTTCCAATTTTTCTTTTTACCACAGAGGAAACTTCGGTTCTGCGAAAAGGGCATTTTCTTACTGAAAATTATTCTGCCAGAGAACTCCCCAACCAGCTCTTTTTCTGGAACTTACTCCCACATAGTCTGAAAATAACCCAAACTTGGTGACTTTCCAGTCATGCTCCAAAAGCTAATGTTTTGCTACAGTCCCTGGAGATGGATGAGTTGTGATACTTAAGAAAGAGGTAGTAGCCAGCTAAGAAGCGTCTGCAGGAATAGTTTGAATGCTGCTGGCACTTAATTCAATCATAGGTAATGAATGATTAATAATATTAAGGCACTTAACCTTGAATAGTGATGTAATTATTTAGATTATGAAATAAAATCCAGAAAGCGTTCATGACATTTGCTATTTTTAAACCTCATTATTTTGGAGAGTGTCATTCAAGACTTTTGAACACTTGAAATCAGTGACAGAGAAAAGTGAAACGAAGCCAGGTTTTTCTTTACCTGACACAGGTGCTCTCTAGTGTGATTTCTCCCTTTTACGTAGGCAACAGCAAGTGCCCTTGTGGTCCTTCATTCTTGTTTCACTGTTTTATGATCAGATACCCGTAAAAGTGTAGTCAACCCTTTGTTACTTCACATTTTCCTAGCATTGCAGTTTTGATTACAGCAGGTCAACTGTCTTTTCCAAAATGTTTATTTTAACAAAATGGCACCTTTCCGTGAATGTATTCTTTGGTCATAATTTTGAAATGTAGGAGGTGCTTTTCTTGACAAAGTTCCATGTCCTGTATTGTCAACACTAACACTGTGAACATTACTATGATTTCATAATAAATATATGATGCATGAGATATAGTATATCCATACCAAATACTCCTAAGCATTCCAGCCTCTGGGAGAAACCCTGGAGCTGTACCAGTTTGATGTAGTAAATGCAAACCATAACACTTCTCAGCAGAGAGAATTCCTGTTATTTAAGAAGGAAAAATATTCTTCCTGTTAATATTTCCTTAGGATGTTCTAGATCCTGTCCAGTCACTACATGCTCTTTAGCTAGATCAGTTTCAATACACAACAGATTTAGTGCCTTCCAATCTCAACATGTGTGGCTCACAGAGCTCATTCTGCATTGCCCAAGAACAGGCAGTGTAATGGCTACTTCAATTCCCCACCCAGTGTCTACCAGAACAGGGGAAAGCACATCACCAGGCAGGTGTTAGGGCTCTTTAACACTAAGAAGCATGTGCTGCTAGTAGGGATTCATCCCAGCTTTACTGTGTCGTATTGCTCAAGGAATTCCTTCCATCATCCTAGTTTTAGGTAATTTATTTTCTTGATGTCTCCCAGGAGATGTTTCCTGACACCCTAAGCTGGTATAAACATTGTCACTAAAGTTAACTTAAAGCAACTTTTGTCTCCACAGTACCTTTCTTTCCAGTCTGATGCCTCTACTCATCCTAACAGGATGGAAACACCCAGAGGATGGAAACACCCAGAGTCTGAAAACTACCTTTTAGTAATTACTGGAGAGTTTGCTGCCTCACCAGATGACAGCATATGGCTGTGTGACTCCAATAGAGGAAAAACACTGTAGCATTTGAGGAAAATCTATTTTTTTTAAAAGTCAAATCAGGCTACACATTATTTCTATCCCACTTGCAATTAGCAGTGTGTGGGCTGATCGCTAGCTGTGAGCTGTGCTTAGAACTGAAACTGTGATGTTCTGCTCCAGGTGCCACATGTTGCTGAAAAGTTTAGTCTAACAAACTAGAGAAGCCATTGGGGATGCCCCTGTCGTTGTGAATAGCAATGTTTCAGTTCTGCAGTGCTCTTCAAGACTAACAGTGACTGGAGTTTATATACATTCACTTCAGTGAGAGCGATAGCTTTGCCCATACGCCTGTTTGCTGTGTGTCCTTAAGAGTGGCTGGACCATAGTGTTCGATTCCCAAAACACCTAGGTATAACAGAGGGGTGGAGTGTGTCATTTGAGACTTCATTTTGGACTTTTCCAGCTTCCAGGCAGACCACTCTGTACCTTTTAAAAAAAAAAGATTGAATGTTTTTTCCTATTTGGAATTTGCATTTTACATCCCTTTCCAGTGGATTCATGACTATCACTAGATATTACTTTGACACACAGGGAGGATCTGAGACCTCTTCAAACCATTAGCTCTAGTTTAAACATGCTTGCAGCGCACACTATGTGAGGAAAGCACTTAGAGCTTGTTTCCCACATAAGTACACAGCAACCACAACATCCTAATTGTGCGCAAAATATTATTGGAGATCAGCAAACCGGAATAAATTCAGACCATCAAGACTAACGTAAGTAAACTGTGCGTCTGATGGCTAATGGTTGTGATGTATTTGTGTCTTAAAGGCCTACTGAAACATCATATAAGCTATTTTGGCTTGAACTATTAGTGGTACCTTCTTTGCTGCCTCCTATTATGCTTTTTCTTGCCTCTTCCTTTTTTCCAATTTTGCCTGTACGTAAAATGAACTCCTTGTTAAAGTGTTTTAATGTCAGTGACATGAAAGTGATAACCCAGGGCACTTGGGAGACAACACAGGTAAGCAACAACTGTGTGTCAGAGGAATTTTCAAGCTGAGTGTACAGGGGCTATTTCTAAACTGTTCTGAAAAGCATCTAAGGAAAAAATAGCAGCCTTATTGCCATTAACTTACTTACCTGTGGAGGGATTCAGGCACTCTGGAGGAAAAAATTAGGAGTCTATCAATCAGGTGAACAAACCAAACCCCAAACTAAAGACCTGCTTGAGGTGGTGAATGGTTGAGCCATGTCAGCAGCATCGCCTGACCCTCAACCCCACAACTCTTCACAATTTAGCTTCAGGAAAGGGTGAAGTTGGGCTCATGGTTAGATGTGGCTTGTGTTACACACAAGCTCGACTGCTCATCACTGACTAAGCCAGTTAAGTCCTAATGATCAAAACTATCTCTTCACTTCACTCTGAAAACCACTGTAAAACTCAGTCTTACCAGAGGAGACACACACAAGATCGCAAATGAGATGCTGAATCAGAGGGTAGCACAGTGTAAGAACAAGTGTGGTCCTCTTTGAACTGACTTCCTGTTGCTTGGTTGAGATGCCTGGGAGTGACTGGAGACTGCATCTTGCAGCGTGAGAGGGGGAAAGAATTAGCAACTGTTTTCCTCCTACCTTGTGCTCCTGACTGTAGGTTTGCTGCTGTTCAAAATGTTATGACTAATGCATAAAGCACTGCTCCTCTCCAGACGCTCACATTTTCACTAGGTTGAAACTTAAAAAAGCCCCCATGAGTCTGTCTTTGGCTGTAGGTCTCCAGGAATGTAACCTTTAGAGTACATGCCATGCTGGCATGTGTCACCTAGTCTGTGCTGTGTTTATCAGCCTCGCATATTTGCTGTGAGCATTGCAGTCTCTTATATCCTTCTATATTTACTCTTTGCCACCCTCCCCCATAACTGCAAACCTATATGGGAACAAGATCTCTTGGAGAAACAACCCAAAAGCACCCAGGCAATATTTTGCACTGAGTTTCTCTCCTTGGACCTTTATGTATCATTGGTGTATCTTTCAAGACACCTCTGGGGTTTTGAAACTAATTTTCTATCATCATTAGTGAGAAATGTATCCTCATGCTTCCTTTCATTAATGTCTAATACAGGAATGAGAAATGCTGTATATGCATGCTCCTTTTTACATGATGATGCCATATGCAAATAATTACACAGGGCACAGAAGCAAGGGTTTAAAATTCTGCTAAACTTCCTCATTAAACTAAGCAATTATCTGCAAGAAGAGAGACATCTGAACCCTCTCCCTCCACACCCATGATAAAATCTCCACATCTTGCAAATGTTTAATTTTTTGCCCAGGAGGAGAAAAATCACATTTAATAACCATCAAGGGGAGGACAACACAGTGGATGCATAGATGGTGACGTTTGGTTTGTGGCTGTGACTTTGCATTTGCCCTGTTGGGATATCGTATGCAAGGTCACAGTCTATGCAGAATCAGTTGAAACACTAATTTAGCTCCAGCTATGTCTTGTGCTGCTGTGCAAAATAATGGTTCATGAAACTCTAGGTCTGTGATTTGTGGGTTGGTGGTGGTACAACTCAAGCAGTTAATACTCATAGCCACCTCGTCCTGCCTGCTGCATTACAGTGGCATCATATCTTTGAGCTGGGTAGTGAAGTGAACTGAGGAAAGTGATTCAGCTGAGAAACAGTCCATCAAAATAGAATGGCACCAAAAGAAAGTAATTTTCTTGGAGATAAATATATTTTCAAAGCACTGAATCAGATTAAACCCCTCCATGTTCTGTTCTTGCAGTATAGTTTATCTATTTAGTCACCTGCACCATCACTGTCACTGCAATAGCCAAGATTTTCACAATATGTGGTTGTGAAAACAACATTATTGCTCACATTTTACAAACGAGTTGCTGAGGCAGAGAAACCTGAAGAACTAGGCTAGAGAAGTGGGAAATCTGTGGACAAGAGGAGGCTGAGTTTGGACCTTCCACAGTTTAGGTTAATATTCCAGCTACTGAATTCTCCTCCTTTTCCTTAGTGACTGGAGAATAATGAAAAAAAGAAATTGTTTATTTTTTATGTAAAGGGACATTGAATATGCAAATCTAAAAATGGGAATAGATCTTTTAAAAACGTACAACCAGAAGGTGTGTAAATCTGCCAAGAACTTCAGTTAAGCAACTGTTTCACACTAGCTAGGATGTAGGTTAGTGGTTTCAGCAAATACAGAGATAATTAGCTGAAATTCCTTTTGTTCTATCTGACAACATGAAAGCAATGAGAGAAAGGAAAAAACAATCACTGAGGAGTAGTGTGGCATCTTGCAAGGTTTCTAGTTCAATATACACAGGATTACACTGATGAGCTCTTCTAATGCTAATGAAGGGGTGTCAGGCTGGTAACACCAAAACCTGACATATTTGCTGAAAAGGAACAATATGAGAAGTAGCTCAAATCCCCTTCTCCAGACACCTTCAAACAGTTGTGAAGGAAAGGCCCCTTAAGTGTAGTCTTTCTCATTCAGTGATGGTCTAGCCTACTGCTCAGGCAGCTGGTGACCAAGAGGTGGACAAGTGAGCAGGTTCTTAGGGGTCGCCAGTGCTGTGGCACAGAAAAGCAATTTGCCAATATGGAAGGGAATCTGTGTCGGATAAGTGCAATATATAACACTGTATTTTTACTACAGATCATGTGCAATGCATAGCACATAATAATTATATGGTATGTGCAATATATAGTAAGGGTATCACTGCCATTCCTTGGGAGTGTCCCTGCAGGTCTGAATGTGCACAGAGGGTCTCTGTAAGGTGAAATGAGTCACCAGCTCGCAAGCTCCCCTTTTCCTCACTCCCTCCAACAGCTGGTAGCTGGCACTAACTCAAGTGCCGTATTAATTTATTGCAGTAGTGAATCTTGTGGTTAGTGAGAGGTGAATTAATGAGGCATCTCCCAGAATGCAAAAAGTACCTTTATTCAGCGCCTCCTATGATCACCTTTCATCACATCACATTATTAGTAATGTATATTATTAATTTCCTTATTGTAATGGCAAAGCAAAGCCTATTATTTACATAACAAGTTTTGTAACGGAACAAGCAGTGATCGAGTTCCCCAGTCAGGTCTCTGATCAGCAACTTTTTTAGATGAATGCCTGATCCGTGTTTTATGAGGAGCAAAGTTAGCACTGTGGGATAAATGCAGTTCTGAAGTTTCTGAAGCAGGCTGGGAGGTAAATGTAAAGTGTTTAACAGGCAGCAGCAACAATGAGAACACCACCACTGGCAAAAGAACTTGCTGAGATGCCTGTTACCACAGCCTTGTTTGCCAAATAAGTTGTCTGTAAACTCTATCGTCATTAAAATTCTCCACGGTGGTAACAGCACTTTCCCTGGAACATTTTGTTGAAGCTTGCAAATGGAATTATCTACTCTGACTGCTCTTTTGAGCAGTGTAAATCTTCAACAACAGTCCTAAATAAACCTGTGATATACAGTGCATGGCACACCTATTTTTATAAATATCTCTGCAGAGAAACGCTGGAGGTAGGAAGAATAAATTACAAGCAACAAAACAGCATTTTAAAATGTGCTCTAGTCCTGTTTGCCCCTGCGCTCTCCCAGCACTGAGCTACATTAACTTAGCTCCAGACCCTGCGAAAGCAAAGGTCACAGCTTTTATTTACATAACACAAAGTTTCTAAATAACCATTAAAGAAGTGAATCTTCACAGGGAAAAAAGCACGAACAAGAAATAGTAGTTTAACCTCTGTGGCCAGAAAGATATCAGCATGGGGAATAATATGCCATTTTAACAGAGATACATAAATGCTATCACCTGAATATAGTACAAATACCAGCCTCCCCGCAGGGGAAATCATATCTCATTTCAGTAGAGGGCCACCAAATTGCTATCTGTTGCCTTGTAAATGCTTAGAGCTCAGCACCTCACCACACACAGGACAACTATGTTTCTGCTTTAGGCTGTTAGTGCTCCTCAGAGATCCGGAATTACTTCTCTGAATTTGGGTGTAATCCCAGGCATGAGGCACTTCTTAATCACTGTAATGCAATCCTGTCACGTGTAAATGTGCAAATATGAATTTAGTGCCTGCAAAGTGAAGGATGACCCTGTGAGCATTCTCTTCTTATTCTTCACAGCCTGGGCTCACACCAATGACATTTGGGCTGTTCAGAAAGAACCAGAAAGCTTTGCCACATCCCACTGCTGTAACTCAAAAGAGTCTGCTTCACCTCATAGCAGATACAGGAATAGAGAACTGATGCTTCTCTCCCTAGCCCTAATGCTGCCTCTCTTACTGAGTTTTAGGATGAAAGAACCTGATCAAGCAAAAGAACCTAGAAAGTTTGTTTGGGATAGTGGTGGTCTAGGTGTCATCTAGGACTGAGCAGGTAACAGATAGACTAGGTCTTATCCAGAAGAAGCAGCTGCATTGTTCTGGCCAAAGGAGATTCATAACGGTAACCTAGTCTAGAGGTTATGATGCTGCTGTCCCGAGTTAATAACGAAACTCTGTTGCTCTAACTTTGGATAATGCAGAGCAGGTGCAATAACTGTAGTCATGAGCTATGCAGCTTACATCACTTTGTGCCTGTCTGGAAGATTACTTTTGTCTCTCTTGCAACAAACGTCCCATGCAGCTGCTCTGACTGCTGGATGTGCTTCTGGCACAGGAGAACACCCAGCTTTTTAGATATTGGCTATGGTAAAGGGAAGAAATATAGAATTCATTTTCAGGATCACCTTCTACTCAGAGCAAATGAGAATACATACGGATGTTTTTGTTTTTCACACTATACTGGTGTCCCATGTGGCCCAAGCTCTGTCAACTCAACAGTCAGTTGGTATTCATTACAACAGAATCAGAATGGGGAATTTCTAAAGACCTTAAGGAAAGCATATTTGGTTTCTCATGCTCAAGAGAACCTTTGGAAAAATCCCAAGCGTGGAAAGAAGACGAGATAAGAATTTCTGACTTTCAATGAGCCATATCTACACATACACCTTTCCTGTGTTACTGTGTTTCAGAAGGACTTTTGAAACTGATGAGACGTGACCAATCCTACACCCCATTCCCAGAGACATAGTGGAGCTCTGCTTCTCTTTCTAATTCAGGGCTACAGTAATAATACTAGTATTATATGCTCAGTTAAATTATTCTTCCCAGAGGCAGTGCTCCAACCTGCTCCTCTGGGTACTGGGAAAAAGACTGCCTGTGAGAAAGCAGGTGAAGCAGATTCTGGTCTGCTCCATTCTTACAAGCCCCAGCTGGTAGTTTTCACCCTTAGCAAGACTATTCAAAGTCCTTGTGAGGAGCAAGCTGAAGCTGTTTTTTTGTTTTTGCTACAGTCTTTTGGCTGCTAGCTTTTCTTATGGATTTGTTTGGACCATAAGGTAGAGTTAGTAGTGCAGAGGGGGCAATCTTGGTCCTGGTGGGTGACGCTGCAAGGTGACCAGCTTGTTCCAGCATCTGAAGGAGCAAGCAGGGAGCTGCTGAACAGAACATGTGTGATGCAGGAGTGTTACAGAAAAGAGGCAATTGGAGACCATGTTAATAGTGAAAGTCTGGAAGTAGAAAGCTATTGCAAAAGGGAAACCAGGTGGGGAAATAGTGCCTGGATAGTAAAGCTAGTTAGGGAAGGATTAAAGGCAGGTGGAAGTCAAAAAGATACAAGAGACTCCCGTGCCATGAAGATAAGCAGAGAGAAAACTGTGGATTTGATACTGTGACTGTGTCACACTCAGGTAAATTGGATTCTACCTTTTTTT
The DNA here is from genome assembly GCA_013397515.1 of Upupa epops. Taxonomy (NCBI): domain Eukaryota; kingdom Metazoa; phylum Chordata; class Aves; order Bucerotiformes; family Upupidae; genus Upupa; species Upupa epops. Next base: position 197,338 of record VZRI01005347.1, read on the forward strand.
TTGTTTTTTGCCCTGTTGCACATAGTGAGTGTTATAGCAGTCTCTGCTCCCTGCCAGTGCAGCTCCTCAGGGCTCTGCATTGCCAGGCTATAGCTTTACAGTGCCACAAAGCCTGTGTCTTTGTGGGATGGATGATGTGATCTCTGCTAGTGGCACGCTGCCTGTTTTGGTACAGAAAACATTTTGGAACCTTTTGGGTTGAAACACTAATAACACTAATGTGTTATTCTCTGCTAACTAGTCATACAAAAGGAAGACATACAATAACACAGCCCCAACATATCAGCCCTCACATGGGAGGCTCTTGGATCCTGCCCAGTGTTTGTAAAGTATGTGTAAATTGATGAACACATTCATTATTAAGAAACACAGAAACATATGAAACCTTTTAAATAAATACTTGAAAGACTACTAAGCCTACTGCCACAACAAAGTTTAAGAGTTCTCAGCTGCAAAACGCAGTAGAAAATTGTGGATGAAAGGAACAGCTGTTTAAAATGAATGTTTTCAGTCTGCTGAACTACAGTATAATTCAAGCATGCACACAAGACATATAGACTGCCTTTCAGTAGCATAACCCCTTGAAATACCAATACAAGTAACCTTGTTTTGGATCAGCAAGGCTTATTCTATTTATTAAATCAGCCAGCGTAAAGCCCGTAGACTATTTTAGTTATCAACCTTTTCCAAATGAATATCCCAAGCATTTCTAATCACAACCATCTGATTTCCATTATTTTGACCTCCTTCTTCTTTGCTTGGATCAATAATGTCTGATGTAATAATTTATCAACATATACTGGGAAAATTATTGATTCTACTTGTACATGTTAGCTGGGAGAAAAATATGTCAGCCTCTCCCTTTAGTCTAAATGCCTTTCAAGATTTAAATGAAGCTGCATTTGGTATTTGCATGAAGGGTATTAGCGCTGTATGTAAAACAAATCACTGCAGCTGAAATAGATGGTTTACTTGCTCCAGTTCCCCTGATACTTTTATGGCACCCATCACTGTAATATCTGTTTTTCATACTCTAATTGCTTTGTGAAATTTCTCGCTCCTCCTCTGCCTCTCCCCCATGCATTTTGCACAGCATGCTGCAACACAGTCTGACACTTTGCCTCTTGGGGAGGCTGAACTTAAGGCCAGCTGGAGATTTTATTTAGTTGAGAGATGTAGTATATAGGTAGAAGGCTTTCACGTAAATCCTGGATGTTCACAAAAGGATCAAAAGCTTATGTGTGTAGCACGGTATGGGGTAGGATTAATATTTGGCCACAATACAGTTTTGGGTGCAGGATTTATGGCTGAAAGAAGACAGTGAAGAAAAGCTCTGTGTTGTGTATGTTAGAGTATCCTATATTTTCTAACAGTACTGCGCCTGAGAACTAGCAACTGCAATTCATCAATGTGGAAGTCTGGCTAATTTTTTTTATTTCTTAATAGCTCCATACTAATACGCTACACCTTGGGGCTGGGACTCAAAATACTACAACAATAGGCCGAGTCCTTGGGTGGAATGAACCACTAGAAGTGTCCCTTCATCCAACAGCTATAATCTGTCATGAGATTACTTCCGTAATGCACATGTTGTAATAGCCAACTGTAGATTCTTTTTCATATCCTTTTGTTTCAGATGAAGCAACTTTAAAATTGCAAATGTTTCTCCCTTTAGATGCAAGAGCATAAATCATGAGTAATACTGAGCTCTCTGCCTCATATTGATTCTTTTGTGAACTAAGCCAGATGGGTTCAGATATGAGCATGATCTAATATTCCCTTTAGCTTGATTTATAGATTTCTTTGTGCATTACCTGACCATAAATGAGTCTTGCATTATTTCTTCTGTGCCTGTCAAATTAAAGAAAAATATTCTAGTTGACCTTTAAACCTGGGAGAAAAAAAATGAGTCAGAGGCATTCTACTGCATGTATTACAGTGATCTGCGTGCTTATATGCCAATTAAGAGTGTGTGATTATGAAGGAGGTCTAGTAATTTGTGTTGTGTGTAATGCTTTCATTTTCCTGTGAAGCACACAGTAGATGTACAGACAGTAGCATGAGCTACATTACAAGTGACCCTGGAAGGGTGGAAAAAAAGGAGAACCATTTGGCACAATTCATTCCTTAATTTACAGAAATGAGCACTGACTGCAAGAACTGAAATGTTTTTCTGGAAGAAAATCATGATCTTTAAAACGCTGGCACAGAAAGCAGAAATGCAGAAATGCCCACCACGGCGAATAGTAATGGCATTAAAGGGAATGGGCATCATGAGGTGTTTGCTGACCCCAGAGATGACAACTGGGAACACAGTGAGTTTAATATGTATGAAAGATAACGAGCAATGTTTCGCGAACCCATTGTTAGGGCTCAGAAATGACAACCAATTTCTGGTGGGAGACATGAAGATTTCTGACTGAGCAAAAATCCTTATGATTAAACCAAAGAGACTGACCTCAGCAATCCAGCACCTCCTCCCACAGCTTTCATGTCTCATTAGTCCAATGAACCTAGTATCTTCTCTTTATTTACTTTAGTGCTCAGAGCTACTGAATCCAGGCATTAAATAATGAAAATATTTTCATCTTTGCCATCATTCTTTATTTTTATTTCTTTTGACCGGGAGGAGTATGGTAAACCTGCTCTGAAACTGCTCAGCAGACCATGTTCTCTTCAGGTGGTATCTCTATGGCCTATCTGTATCAGGAGATGATATTTTCATTAATAACAAGATCTTACCTTCTCTATTCTAAGAAAGTACTCATGGAAAGTGTCTCTTTATGTTCTGTGGCATGCCCCAAGACCAGGCTGGTAGGCCTAACTCTAAGAACAGGCAAACCTGTTTGTGTTCTTGGCTCTCTTTTCCAGACACCTCATCATGTGTCACATCAGCAGAAAAATCTCTTTACATTTTTCTCCAGCTTAGATATGTTTAGACTACCCAACCTGCTCCTAGAGCTGGAAACAGGAGTTTGAGAATATTAATGTTTCTTTCTACTGTCTTGTTAAGGTTTTTGAATTATTGAGTACTCTGTTTCCTGGCTCATAGTCTTCATTATTTTGTTACTAAATAGCTCTGTTGTGACAAGAAGGTTTTTCTTAGAATCATAGAATAGAGTCATTAGGGATTGGAAGGGACCTCAAAATATCATCTAGTCCCATCCCCCTGCCACAGCAGGATTGCCCAGACCAGGTCTAGACGGGTTTCAAACATCTCCAGAAAAGGAGACTCCACAAACCCCCTGGGCAGACCCCTCCAGTGCCCTGTCACCCTCGCTGGAAAGAAGTTAGAGAATCGGTCAGGGTTGGAAGGGACCACAGGACCATCCTCCAATCCCTCTGCCATGGGCAGGGACACTCCACCCTAGATCAGGCTGGCAGAGCCTCAACCAGCCTGGCCTTAAACTCCTGCAGGGATGGGGCCCCTACCACCTCCCTGGGCAACCCATTCCAGGCTCTCACCACTCTCACGGTGAAGAACTTCCTCCTCACATCAAGCCTAAATCTCCCCATCTCCAGCTTTGCTCCATTCCCCCTAGTCCTGTCACTACCTGAGATCCTAAAAATCCCCTTCCCAGCTCTTTTGTAGCCCTCTTCAGATACTAAAGGCCACAGTAAGCTCACTTTGGAGCCTCCTCTTCTCCAGACTGAACTGCCCCAACTCTCTCAGCCTGGCCTCATAGGAGAGGTGCTCCAGCCCTCTGATTGTCCTCGTGGCCCTCCTCTGAACTTGTTCCAGCATGTCCACATCCATGTTGAATAAGGGCTCCAGGTGGGGTCTCGCCAGAGCAGAGAGGGATAATCACCTCCCTCGACCTGCTGGCCACACTTCTCCTGATGCAGCCCAGGATCTGGTTTGCCTTCTGGACCACAAGTGCACACTGCTGGCTCATGTTGAGCTTTTCTTGACACTTCCAATTGGCCAAAGGCTGAAGTTGAATACAATAGCTGGTGTTTTACCTCTGTCCAGGGATGCCCTAAACAGTACATCTGTTTTGGGAGTCAGTATTTTCACAAAAGAGTGTAAATTTTCTTTGGTTTGGATGCTTTATTTTAATTCCAATGGGTGATCACATTTGTTTATTTTTTACAGTAAGCTTCCAGTCCCTGAGAATGGGACCTGCAGTGCTAAAGACACTTCTATTATATGAGACTTCAAGTGATAGTCTGCCCTGAGGAGCTCACAATAAAAATAAGCAGACAGATAGAGAGATAAAAGACATGATTCAGCATCAGATGTAATTTGCTGTATGAAGCTGATCCGATTGTATTTGAAGGCTTTATTTTACAGATGGAGAAACTTAGGCACAATGAAATGAAATGACTTGCAGAAAATACCACAGAAGTCTATGGAAAAGTAGGAACAAAAACTCTGATTGCCCTGTAGCTCCCAGAACAGCCCTTCTCTTTGAAGTAGGGGGAAATATTTATGCATTAGGTGAACACTACCCCACATGCTGTACATGCTGGTCTGTACTACACTGTTATGCCATGCAGCAGATTTATTTCTTATCCCTCTGCTGTGCATAAGCCTGGCACTTTCTCTTCCTTCTTCTTATTCAGAGACCCTCTTTTGACTTCTAGCACAAGCGGTGCTTTGAAAAGATATGTTTACTGCATAAAGACATAGAAAATACATCTAAGTTTCCTATTCTGGTCAGTATATTTATATGAAAAGTATTATGGCAATAAATCAAAACCCGGTGATTGCCATTCCCTTTCCCATAGTGATTTATAATTGTGGATTTACATCTGGCTAAAAGACACTGTTCAGAGTGTCTGCTTGTATGATAATAACAACAAGCTCTCCTTTATTTCCTTCTAGAATGGCAATGGAGACTGAGAGCCCCTTCACTTTGAACAATTCGATGAACACGTAAAATGAGAGTTAAAGCCTTCTACAAAATACAAGAATAATAAAGCATGATCCATGAAACCCTAAATCATAATGACAATGTTATCCAGTGTCAGCTAAAGACACTCACTGACTACAATGGAGCATTTCTCTATCTGGTAAACAAAAGAAGACAAATAAAAAGAGGAACTAGACAGAGAATAATATTTAAGAATTTCTTAATATAATTAAGGGGCTAGCAGCAGAACAAAGCTATTCACCCTCTAGATAGAGGAATTTGGAGTCTTCAGAGAGAAAAACAGGATGTTGTAGGATCGAGACCTCTTGTTCTCTTTTAACAACATTTCTATAGGGGCAGCATAACATCCACAAGTCACCTTCACATTTATAAACTATAAAAATAATTATTATCAGTTTCCCTTCTTAAACTCACTCAGAAAGGCTTTTTTCACCAGTTGCCTAGAAAAGCAAATACACAAGGCTGAGGGCTGTCCGCTTGTTGTTGATAAGAGCTGGATGGCAATATTTATGTTTGAGAAGTACAACAGGCTGACCTGGGAGACCTTTACCATATAATGAGCAGGATTTTATGAAGTACTGTTTGGTAGAGGAGTTTTCTGCTGGCATCAGGAATTCAACTTTACTCTTTACTCCTATCCTGAGAGCACTAATGAACAACCTATGAACATGCCTCAAGCTTGAGATAGACCTCAGGCTTCCAGGGAAGGGAAATGCTATAACCCATGCATTTTCCCTGAAGTCTCCTCTGCCTACTTTAGCATTTCCAGAGCTGTTTGGCCAGTACACAAGTCCTAAGACTGAAATATGCATCATGAAAACTGAAGTTGAGGAAAGGACGCCAAAATTTGCCTCTTCAGTTTATGCAACACCTGGGCCATCCATGCCAAGCACCTTTGCAATCTGCGACACCTTTCAGGGGCGTATGAAACGTGCTACACATCACCTCAGCACAGACAAGAAATACTGCTATTTTGCTGGACACATACTGACCCTTCTAAGGCAGCAAGATGAACTAAGCTGAGCTTTTTGGTAGCATCCATCACTACAGTCAAAGTGTTAAATCCTTCTCTTCGTCTGGAGGTTTATTCCATAATAGAAACATAGATAGTAGTGACAGAGAAAATAACTTGGGTCATCTAGTTTATCCTTTGCTGGGAGAAAGATTGTTCCTTGCATTTGTTGTCTTTGCAGACAATACCTCACCCAAATTTACCACCTGACCTACAGCCTGACAGAGAAATGGAATATTACTAAGATAAACCATGCTTGGGCACCTGGTTTATTTATTGTTTGTGTAGCAGCAGAGAATGACATCAGGGTACAGCTTACAAGATGAAAAGCAAGGAAGAGCAATTGTAAACCTTCCTCCTGCTCAGGGATTCCGGTTCAGGGGAGCTGCTGCAGAAAGAACAGGAGAGAACAGTGTTCTGTGTCTCTGAACAGTACTGTCCTCAGGGGGTGATGACCTGTGAAGATTGTTGGAAATCAGTGGGAAAGGGATAAATTCAGCAGTGGTCACCAAGGGAATCATAAAGGACTGTCTTCCCCTAATCCAGGGCATTCTCTGGGAAAGGACTAGAAGTCCTTTTTTTTTTCCCTATAGGGCTCAAGAAGAAAGCCACTTCTTTGTTCCTAAAATTGTACAGAAGGTTATGCCCACATGGCTCTGTCTAACAGCTGGAAGCTACAGTTGCTCCTTAGTGGGCTACCCAAGACTTTGTAACATCAGCAATGTTTTTTTAGAGTTTCATGTGTGCTCTTAAACCACAGGTTACAATTTAAATTCCAGCCAGTGTTTGCTTTCATAACATTCAAGGTGACTCTAGGACAAGATCTAGGGCAGTGAGAGAGGCAAGCAAGGCTTTGCCATGCTTTGACTGATTCAGGCTCTGGACTGTGGAAGACTCATCAGACACTCTGTCCCTGCTGTGGGAATTGCTGCTGGAGGCCTTTGTCTTCCTTGGCCTCCTTGAAAGGAGACTTTCATGGCTGGGAAGCCTCCTGTTCTCCACTCTGCAAATCCCTTGGGGCATGGATGGCAGCTCTCCTTTCAGTTTGTCTGGCACCTTCTCAGTTCTGCATTCACGTCTCAGGTCTTGCTCTCAAATTTACACCTTTACCTTGCATGCTTTTTCCCCTCCCATTTTGCCTAATGTCTGTTGCCTCACTAGAACCTCTGAACAGTCCAGATCCCTCTTTTCTTGCCTTTAGCAGTTGTCCTTGCCTGATTTTATTTCACATATTTTGTGGTCAATGTGTCTGGGAGAGGATGGATGCAGGGCATAGGCTGATAGCAATGTCCAGTGATAGGGGGTCAAGAAAACCAAACCAAGTGTTTGGATCAGTGCCTTATCCTGTGGACTGTGTGGTCCTCAAGGCTCTCCCTGCCTTTCATGAGGCTGCCTTTTCTGCTCCATAAGCAAAGAGCACTGCTTGTCACCCCATGTTTCAGACCAGGGTTCATGCTGGGGGCCTGGGTTGTGCCATCTCTGTCATCTGCTGAAGGCTGGCAAAGACCTTTGTGTTCTTATTGTGTGAAGAACTGAGCCAGGCTGGCCAATCTTTAAAACAATAGGCTAAGGTGATATTTTGGCCCAAACAGGGTGGAGAGGGAGATAAGAAGTTCTTGTTCTTGGGGACAGACAGGAAATACTGCTTTCCAAATCAGTGTATTTCTTGTTTCCTCACAGGGCTGTATCTTTCCTTTCTGAATGCTGTCAGTGTACAGGGATGAGGGACGTGGTATTTTGGTACACTCTTCTATTTAGAACAGCCACAAAAAATTAGAATCCAAATCATATCCGACCTTGCACATGATTACACAGCAAACTCGCAGAGCCAGAGATCCTCTGTGCCATGCTCAGCCCATGACAGAGCTTTCACAAGCAGGATGAGTGATGAGCTCCTATTTAGGAACTGACAAATTTGTGTGGATCAATGATTATTAAAAAGAAAATGTCATTAGAGAAGACAGTGTGGTGCAGTATCATCCACGAGCTGTCAATGTCTCTGCTGGGAAAATTAAAATAAAGTCATCTTACAATGCATATTTCAAACATTTTTAATTTAATAATTAAAAGACAGAGCAGCAGCCTATTTCCAGAGTGCACTTTGGTGTCCATTAAAAACATTGATTCTCTGAAAGGCAGGACATTATAACTTCTTGTAATTCTAGCTAAAGCTAACCGGGATCTTTGTAAATCAGAGTGTTTGTAAATCGAACAGTACAGACTAATTTTGTTAAAGTGAGGGTGGCAAGTGACTAGACACCTTACAGAGTGCTCTAGGCTTATAAAAACCCACAAATGTTCTCATACTTGTAAGCAAAAGAAGATCTATGACTCTATGATCTTTGTATTTGCAATTACTTTTACTTTTGAAGATTTTTATTTCAGTGATGAAAGTGCAACTCTGCCTTGTCCTTTGGACATACCTTCTCCCAACTAATTTTCGTTCAGCCATTGAATAGAAAAATACTTCAGGGTTCAATTAGTTGCAGTAGTTCAATTCTTCTTGCAGGAACGAGCCCTGCAGATGTTAGTTGTCCCCTTTGTACTGTTGTATGAAGCCTGTCATAGCTCTGCTGAAACAGAGGTGAAGTGCCAGTACAGTCAGCAGGATTGCTATAAATATTTAGACAATATAAAGACAGGAGATCATTTAGAAAGTTTGTCATGTCCTTTATGACAGCTGTTCTCACTCACATTGCTGCTATTAGTTACCGAAGGGGTTTTTTTAACAAACCGATGTAGCACAGCATTGTTATTGCAGGTATTTTTTTCCTCATGATTTTTCAGAACTGAGACCCTAATTGCAAATCCAGTACAAGCCCAAGATAAAAGGAGACAGTTGTTTCAAATAATGAAGAACTAAGACCAAAGGACTGGTACAGAGTGATGGGGAAGTACAAATAAGCAGCTGGAGAAGTACTGCTTAGTTTGATAGACTATTCTGTCTTTCAAGGGACATCATCAGTGTCAGGTTCAACAGAGGCACCAGAGTGAATGGGAGATGTGCTGAAATCTAATCCTGGGCACATCCACAGAGCCACACATGCTACAGTGTAAGAAGTTTTTTCTGTCTTCCAGTACTTTGACTTCTGTAGAAATCTTAATATAGTTTAATTTTACAAACTTAAGTTCAGGCTTCTCCCTTCATCTGAACCTTGCTGTTGCTCTGGGTGAGCTGTAATTCCTTCCCCACACAAAGGTCTCCTTCCCAAGCATCGAGTCCTTTTTCCATGGCATGCTATGACTGTGTCATGAAACTTCTGGCTTTTTACAGTTGTCATTTGTAGATTTGATACAAACTTTAGAAAAAGTGAGCTAAGCTGAGAGGAAGTAGTGCTGTATGATGGAGCCGAGCACCCAGCTGAGCCAGCGTTTGCTGGGGGCAGCTTAGGGTAGGGGGTCTTGTACCTACAGTTCTTATGGGGCACTGAGCTGATCAGCTCAGCAGAGATCTTATTAGGGAAGATACATCAGCAGAGCCAAAGCACAGTATGCAGGTTAGATAAAAACCATCTCGATGAAGGATTTCTACCTTTCCAGAACTGACTTTTCTTCCCAAGAATTTTGTATTTCATGACAGGTTTTGAAATTGAGATTTTTAAACTTAAATAAAAATCCAAGTTAGAATTTTCCATAAGACAAGATTTCAGTGATAGAGCAGAGGAAACTGTGCAAAATGGTGAAACTGGATGGCTGGACAAGTACTGGTAGCTGATTTTACTTTCAGAATTGCAGACACAAAGGTCCTTACACAGGGTACAGGCATAATCCTGCAGATGATCCTTGTCTCCTGCATGAGCAGCTGCCCTGTGCAGAAGGCTGCATCTGACTCAGGCAAGGTTTCTGCAGCAAACAAAAACCAACCTCAAGGAATCTTTGCAGTCAGACACCTTCTATAGCCCATTAGCCTTCAGTTGACACCTTGGCAGCAGAATGGAGAGGTATTTGGTATATTCTCATTTGCAAAATTAAATTTGGAGAGAAGAGAGATAATTTCATAAAGTAAACCAATATAAACAAAAATAGCCCTGCTGGGTAAGGAAATACAGCTAACTGGGGGAAGTGCCTGTGAATCAATATAAATAATGGCCATGTAAAACCACAATGCTGTGTATTTCTAGCAACCAACCTTCAAAAGAAGATAAAAACAAAGGAGGGCAGTGATATGTGGATTAGAGAACATAACATGTGGAAAGGCTGAGAAAGCTAAATTCATAAAGTCCAGTGAAAGAGACGGCTCAGGGGGAACATGATCACAGTCTATAAATACCTTCAAGGTAACAATAGACATGAAGGGAGGGAATTATTCACAGGCTCAGAAAATTGTAGGCCAGGGAGCAATGCCCTGAAGCTAAGAAAGAAAAAGTTTAGGTGAGCTATTAAGGGGGAAAAAGAAGCCCTGACAAAAGAAAGTGACAGGGCAGTTTCATAGCTGAACAGGGAAAGTGCCCAGTGTAGCCTAACTGCCTGGTATATGCAACCACAGAGATGGTATATCGCTGCAGAAATAAAAGAGAGGCTTTAATCAGACACACAAGAGCCAGATCACATTGAAAGAGCACTGCTTGCTCTCTCAGGCTATGCTTCAGGTAATGTCATTTATTACTACATGGAACTACAAGGCAGAGTGACTTCTTTGAAGTAGCCAACTGCTTCCTCTGTGCTCTCTCTTGCATATTTCCTTGATCCTTCCTGAATCTCCATGTTCCCATCCAAACATAGATGAATTTCAAGTCATTCCTTACCAAGTTTTACTTTCTGTCCTGCTGACACAGGTGTCAGTACTGCAGGAAGAAAGAATGGTTGTTACAAAGGCAAGTCCAGTCAAGAGAGCTGCTCATATGATGGATTACAGGATGCAATCTCAAAGTCATGGAAGGATGAGAAGCTGGAGGTCTGCATGACTAATACCAGTAGTCATGTAAAAATCTCTAACACTGAAAAGCTGGATGTAAGTCTGAGAAACTCAAAAGCCAACTCTGATTAGTCCCCAGGTACCAGTGTAGGTTGGGAACTGACCTGTTGGAGAGCAGTGTAGGAGAAAGGGACTGGAACAGCAGGATGACTGAGCCAGCAACGTGCTCTTGCGGCCAGGAGAGCCAACAGCATCCTGGGGTGCATCAGAAAGGGGGTGGTTAGCAGATCAAGAGAGGTCCTTCTCCCCCTCTACTCTGTGCTAGTAAGACTGCATCTGGAATACTGTGTCCAGTTCTGGGCCCCTCAATTCAAGACGGACACAGAGCTGCTGGAGGGCGTCCAGTGCAGAGCAATGAAGATGATGAAGGAAGTAGAGCACCCCCCTTATGAGGAGAGGCTGAGGGAGCAGGGTCTCTTTAGCTTGGAGAAGAGTCTGAGGGGTGACCTCATCCATGTCTATAAATATGTGAGGGGTGGGTGTCAGGAGGATGGAGCCAGGCTCTTCTCAAGGTCATCTAGTGACAGGACAAGGGGTAGTGGGTGCAAGATGGAACATAGAAGGATCCATATAAATATCAGAAGGAACTTCTTCCCAGTGAGGGTAACGGAGCATTGGAACAGACTGCCCAGTGGGGTTGTGGAGTCTCTTTCTCTGGAGATGTTCCAGACGTTCCATGGAGACACCCGCATGGATGTGTTCCTGTGTGACTTGGTCTAGGTGATCCTGCTGTGGCAGGGGGATTGATCTTTCGAGGTCCCTTCTGATCCCTAAGGATTCTGTGATTCTATGAAAGAATGAGATTTCCAGGGCTAAACAGCATTTTTTGAAGAGAAGGCTTTTTCTAGAGGAAATGAGTAGAACCCTCTGAGTCCTGGGGCTGGGTCCCCACTGTGCAAGATTTCCCCGCTATTTCTCCTTGCTCTAGAAATGCAAGGGAATGGGGTCAGCCAGATCTGAGACAGGCTGATATTAAGGCTGTAACGTGTGAGAGAAAGGTGTTTCTACCACATTCCTAGCACACTTTATAAGGTATGCTATTAATAAACGTCAGCAAGTTCACAGTCCAGAAGATACCCTGGAGGTTGTGTTCAGTTGCTTGGAGGAGCGTGGGAGGAAGCAGAGAGGCTGTTGCTACCCATGGGCACAGGGCTCCCACTGCAAAATGATACAGGATTATCACAGAGCTCGCTGCTGGTTGGCATCTAGTCAAGCTCCTGGGTACATCGCAACCAGTACCCTGGGTGGTTTACAGCACAATCACAGAGCTACTGCCAGAACAAATACTTCGTGTACAGCACAGGAACCTCTTATATTGAGACCTACCGTAAATACTGCCTGACACCCATTTGCTTTTTGGAACCACAGCAAAGGTATCTGCACACCCAGAACTGCTGCTAAGTGCCTTCACACAAAGCTTGTTTGCAGGCTTTGCCCCTACCTTGCCAGAGAAGAGACTTCTTTCTGCCTGATGCCACTCTCTCAGAGCTTTCTTTACAACAGAGGACCCATAGAGCATCACTGCATGGCTGGTGGGCAGCTGCCACAGTGCTTGCAGGACTGGGAGGGGGGAACCCTGCACCAAGCAGGAGATACTAAATGTGACCCTTCTGCATCTGTAATGCTGGCCCAGAAGCAGAATTGGAGTAGAATCATAGAATCATAGAATCATTAGGGATCAGAAGGGTTGAAAGATCATCTAGTCCAATCCTCTTGCCACAGCAGGACCACCTAGACCAAGTTCCACAGGAACACATCCAGGTGGGTCTTGAATGTCTCCAGAGAAGGAGAATCCACAACCTCCCTGGGCAGCCTGTTCCAGTGCTCCACTACCTTCACTGTGAAGAAGTTCCTGCTGATACTTACGTGGAACCTCCTATGTTCCAGCTTGCACCCATTGCCCCTTGTCCTATCACCAGATGACCTTGAGAAGACCTTGTGCTAGTATTGTGTCTGAAACAATTCTGTACTGTTTTAATTGTTTATTTTTAATTATGTTATTTGTGAAGCCAAAGAGCCAAATGAATTTACATTGAAGTTGTCCACTTTAGGTCACCACTTTTCAGACCGATCCAGAGAGCTGATGAATGTTTTTCCAGTGGTGTCTCAATGACCAGCATCTTACAGGGGGAGTTTCTCGTGTTTGTTGGTTTTTCGCTTACAAATAAGGTTTTACTGTGATGATGCTCTGGTGTTGTCGCAACAGACAATAGAAGTGTTTTTAAAAGATCTGTGTAGAGTCAGGGGTATGACTGAGTTACAGAGAAGTTTCTGTTCTCTAAAAATATCAGGTGCAATACTCTGATGACCAATAAGGTCTGCTTTTCTTTGGTTTTCAGGCTAAATCTGTGTCATTTGCTGTGCTGGAAATTCCTGGCAATTACTGGTGAGATAACAAATCTGGAACACTTTAGAAAGAATGATTTTTGCAAGTCATGCTTTTTTATTTTAGAAGTATTCTCCCATCTTATGGAATGCAGGTAGCTACATGCAGGGATATAGCTGAAAGTTCCAGAAGGAAGAAAGGAACAGAAGATCTGCATTGGTCTGTTGCATCTTCCTCCAAGTTACTTTTCTTCAATAACTTTGTTAAAACAATCCAGTTACACACATGAGCTCAAATGATTGTATTTGGGAATAGCTACTTAACTGAAGGGAACTAGCGTCATTCTAAAGACAAATCTCTCTTACAATCTATAATGAATGGAATCTTCGAGGGGCAATGACTCCTCTCAATTACTCAATTTTTCTGCTAAAGATGGCAGATGTTACAGCCTGGGTTGTCAGCTCCTCTGCTCACGGATGTAGATATTTCTCAGTAAAACATCCTAGGCACCCCAATATGGCATCAGTAAGATCAGTTAGGAAGTTAGGACTTTTTTTAATCATGTGTTAGCATAATCTTTCAAGGGTTGTTTCCAATACAAACACATTGTGCACAACAGCTGTTTGGAGATCTCCAATTAGAGCTGTTTTGTAGCTGTCTTGACAGAAATGCCTTTGGCTAATACAATTTAAACCTCTTCTGTAAACGCTTTTCATGCTTTGAAGTTGGCTAATAATTTCTGTCACTGAAGAACAGTATCCCATGATTTGCTCCTATTAGCAATAGCAGGAAAATGAGCACCCTCTTGGCTCCCTGCTTCCCCTCTGCTTGTGTGCTGGAGCATTGGTGATCTGCTGCCCTTCTGCTGCTATGTGCTGGGTGGGAAGGTGGTGAGGACACTGGGACAGTGCATTTACAAGGATCACAGGCAGCTAGGGGAACTTCAGAGCTGGGTCTCAAGGTCACGGATAGAATTGGGAAGGAGAACTATAAATTACAGGGTTGGACTGCAGCCAAGCCCATGGGAAACTGCATTTAGCATATAATTCTCTAAGCGGCACGATGAAACCTTAACTCCCTTTCAGACTGAATTTGAATGGAATTTGTGGCAAGATTGAAATATCTATCATCAATTGACTTTCCATGACAACTCGGAATGGGGTTGCAATTGTAGAGGATCCTCTTCCACCCGGCCTAAATGGATGATGAAAGTGGTGACAAAGCCCTATCAAACATTTATAAAAAACAGATTAATTTCTGTGATAGCAACAAGATATTATTACAGAAACCTCAAATAAACTCCTATCATTAACCTAAGCTCAGATTTCTCACAGTGTAAACTAAGGGTTGAACAACAAACTGATTCTAGTATTCTGAAGTAAAAATGTGCAACTGAGGTTAATTGCAATGCAGTTAAATTCAGGTAAGTGTGATGATTTATTACTTGTAGATAATATTGCAGCCTTGCCACCCCTGCTGTAGATCTCCTGTGTAAGGTGCAGAATTAGAAGAATTTTACATAAGCTGCATGCTCCTTGGGCAGTGGCTCCCATGTGTTATGTGCTTGTGCAACAGCTAATGCTGTGGGGATGTGCTGAGTCCTCTAGAAGTTGCAGCATACACAAACCAATATAGGCAGTGGTATTCCAAAGCACTAGAAAAATAGGGAGGTTATGAGAAAAGGTTTAATTTTTTTAAGAATTCAAAAGTAAATTTAGATTTTTGAATGTTGAAAATATGCAAAAATGTAAACTTTACCTGTCATAAGCTTAAAATCTCTGTATCACACTGTTAGCTCTGAGACCTGTGTTTAAAGATGTGAGGTAATATCATTGTTGGTTTCTGTGGGAAAAGGGGCAGCTTGAAAACAAATCCCCTCCCCCTTGTCTGCAAAAGAAGAACACTGACAGTAAGTGCTGAGCCAGCTGCCATCCTTCCATCTTGGCACTAAGTTAGGTGATGGAAAACAATGGAGAGTGGCTAGAGAATTTGGGGAGGACTGTGGAAAGGCAGAGTAGCAGTAATTTATTAGACAGTAGCTTCCTCGGATGGACCATACGGCTGTAACTAATAAGTAGTTGTGAACCACTTTGCTAGTAAATTATAACTGATCTTTTAAAGCACTGTTGCAGGGCTTTGTGACCAGGGAAGGCACTATTAGCAAGAAACACTAATGATGTGGTGTGGCTGACCTGAATAGCTGTTCTGAACAAAAGCTGGAAAAGTAATAAATGAGCTACCATAGTGGGAGAATTGGTTTTTTTGGATGTGAGTGTAGTAAAGCATCATTTCAGTAAAATCTGGTAAAAGAAACTAAGTATTTGTAAAACATCATGTGGCAAGGAATGAATTTCCCCGAAACTGGTAGATGTGGAAACCTGTGTTAGATAGACAGGAGAGGGAGATGAAAAGATGAAATAATAGCTGGTTATGGTCTGTTTTATATCCCAATTCTATGGTAACCTCAGATGAACAGGTTTCAGTCACTGCAGATTAGGACAGGATTATCTCTTCTCTTACTTGAGAAACAAGGCAAATACATTTCTGCCTCAAGAAAGCAAGGGCTGCATTCTGTAAATACGCCTTTCTCTGAGCCTTTGGCATCTGCTAGAGTGAAGAAAATAACTGCTTTTCTGAACTGAAATACAAAGAGGAGATTCACGGCATCCTCCTGTGTATGTGCCTGCAGATTCATACATTTTATTGACCAGGATCCTACTTTTACAATTTCTTCCTTTATTTCATAGATATTTTCACAAATAGATTTTGTAATCCCTAAGAAAAGAGACATCCAGAGGTTTACAAAACAGCAATCTTTGGGGGGTGGGTTTGCCAAATGAAAGAGCATGTGGGTTTTATTCCTTCTGATGTACTGGTCTGATTTCTGATGCATCCTTTAGATTTAGATTTTACTAATTCAGCTCACACTGACTTGTATGCTTCAAGCACCTCAAGAAAAAAAAAGCCCTGTTTAAGTATATGAAATAATTATTTATGTAACATCTACCATTACAGAACTTAAAAGCATCAGAAGAATTAATTTATCTTCTTTGAGCCAAGTAGTATCTCCAATTCAGGATATAAAAATGAAGGCATATGGAATCAAATATTCACACATAGGTGACTAAAGTTAGACACCTAAATGTACGTGTCAGCAGCTAACTACTGCTTTGATTCTCCCAGCTCAGGAGGGGATCATTTTTGCATTTGAGGGTCACACTGAATAAAATGAGAAACCAACATTTCTCTAACTATTTCGGTGCAGGTATTAAAAGAACATGGATTGAAAAACCAGGACCTCCTGCAGCTTTGGCTCAAATTAGCAGCTATTAAAAAATAAAGCAGCTTTATTCAGCTCCTAGCTCTAAGTGCAAGTCGGATTGCAGGCAAGTTCAAAAAACACTCTGAAAGTTTATGTAACTGATACCACCACCATTCCCAGAGTAATTACTGCTCTCTCAATGAGTGTCGTTTACTCACATTAACTGACTTTCATGAGGTTGCTTACTCTATGAATGGGGTTGAAGATCAGGTCCCGAGTGACTTTATTGTGGTCGTGCTGCTCTTTAGCATTGCTGAAAACAGAACTCAGCCCCCCTTGCCTACTTTCTGCCCATCACAGGCACAGCCTCCAGGCCCTTCTCCAGGAGCAAGGACTCGCACCTCTGAGTGAGGTTTGGTTTCTTTTTGATGAAGAGTGAAAGACTGTTTGTGGATGCTTTGATACACATTTCAAATGAATTATTTCTAGGGAAGTGTAATAATTGTCAGGTCTGCATATCTAATGGACTTTGAGCTATAAACATGCTCAAAAAGTGCCTAGTTAATATCAGTTTGACAGTGAATTGGTCAACTGCTAAGCTCTGATGCATCAAATTAGCATTGATCCACAAAATGTTACTGAAAGGTTTCTTAAATCTGCCAGGTTTTGAAATCAATTTGGGAGAAGAGGGCTTTTTTCCCCACCCTGCCTTCTTTAAAGTACTTTCTAGTTTCCTTCCAGGAGTCCAAGAGTGTTCCTTCAGAAATACTTTAGAAATGGTGATTCTTTTAAAACTGTGTTTTCCTATCCTCATTCAGGAGTGATCAATTCCTCTTAGGGTATTTCTTCACCTTCTAGCTCACTCTAGGTCAGGAGGGATGGACATATGACTGTACAGTGCCCAGCCAAGGCTCAGCCCCACTCTGTGCACATGATGTGTCTGATGTTCCGGGAGGCAGGTGCTCCACTGCCTCCAGCGGATGGCTAATAACTTCCAGGTGGGATTCAAAGGAACTGGCACTGCCTCATTATATTCCTTTATGGCTGTGGTCCTGGCAAACTCAACAGCTTTCCCTCTCCCTGCATGATATTAATACAGCTGCGCTCAGAGGACCTGGCCATGCTGGAACACCCTCAATAAACAGGAAAGCTGGCACGCTCCGCTCTCTGAAGTGTTCACGACTCCACTGCAGTTTCAGCTTCCTCTGCCAGTGCCAGGGTTTGTTAACCTTTCTGGCAGCTGGCAAAGCCAATCTGCTCCATGGCGTGCTGCCTGGGGACTGGCAGAGGCTGACCAGTGGGCCACCGTGGAGGGGAGAGTTTGTAAGAGGCTGGTCCTGGCTGGTGTTAGCTCACTGTGCTCTATGGACTTTCAGTAGCTACAACAACCAAGCACACACTGAAACAAAGGTATTGAGATATAAAGGTGACATTTCTCTCCAGAATTTTAATCTTTGCCTAAGCAGGGATACAAGTGGTAGGGTAAGGTTCCAGTGTCTAATCACAGAGCTTTCCTTGAAAAGGTGCTGTAAAACTATTGAAGTGTTTTGTCAGCAAAAGTCATGTAACGACCCCAGAGAGAGAAGCTTGTGCTACTGTATTTTATTACCTGAAAGAATGGAAATTAGGTGGCTTTCAGAAGAAAACCACTGAATGAGCTGTTTAATGGTTACTTGTTATTAGCGATGCATACTGTGGTGTGGTTACCATGAGCTGGCGTGTGCTAGCATCTAATGACTACAGAGTGGCATTGCCAGACCTGGAGGGTTGCCCCCGGCATAGCAGGGAGCGTGCTGCAGCAGTGTTCCCATTATTCTAACCTTTTTCAGCTGTTCTCCTGCCCTGCTTTTCAACAGTGGGGTTTTCTGAAGATGGGGCTCTGCTGTCCCCCCCCAGTTTGCTCTTCTAATGGCAGGTACTCCACCACTAAAGCCATATCTCCAGGTTCCAGAAATGACACTGATTGTGGAGACTGTGCCTGCAGAAAGTCTCCCTGCAGAGTGGCTGTTCTAGCTCTTGATGGACAGCCATGGTAATGCCTCTGGAGAATGGGAAACTCCCGGAAATATCCATGGGACCTCATTTGTTTGTGATTGTCCCCACCAACTGCCACTCAGCATGAGAAACAGGAGGAGGCTGAAGGTGTTGATCCTGTGGCTCAGCTGAAGCCAGGCAGAAATGTCAGTAGCTGTATGATGACTAAGGCTCACATGCTTATTCTACCAGTTAGAGCTCTTAATCATTTTGTGCTGTTTCATCCTATAACATGAATTCACTTCAAGCTGTGAAATTCTCCATTTATGCCATGACTAATTTGTGAAATCTGCCACCTTCCTTCATGGTTTGCTTTGTGCCCTAGTTAGGCATCATCTGTCTGATTAGGGAAATCTGTGATTTGTTTCTTGCAGTTGAGCCAATACAATTTAGTTCCCCTCCTTCCTCCTCTTTGCACTCAACTGTGATTTCATCATCTCTTTTGCCTTTTGAAGCGACAGGATGGAGCAGCATGGAAACCATCTTTGCCAGGGTTTGCTTGCAATGAGTCTTGGCTTTCCTCCTCTTCAAAATGTG
Organism: Upupa epops; assembly: GCA_013397515.1. Lineage (NCBI taxonomy): Eukaryota > Metazoa > Chordata > Aves > Bucerotiformes > Upupidae > Upupa > Upupa epops. The sequence continues at coordinate 216,301 of VZRI01005347.1, forward strand.
TGGGTAGTACTCAGTCTTGTGTTGGTGGGGCTAAACCTGAGGCTCTAATCCTGGCTCTGGTTAAAGCTGCTGAGGTCATTACATGATGTTTACCATCTTGCAACATTTCTCCTAGCCTGCTTACTGCAATCTTTTGGAAATCATTTCCCACCTGCCTTTCTAGTGCCTCGTTTCATGATACATTCATCTGTTACTCTTTATATTGAACATCGCTGGCATTACTAAATGCTATAAATGTACCCAGTACACCGTAAAAATACACAAGCAGCTGACTGGTCTTGCCTACAAGAAATACTATTAATCTTTCATTTTTCACATGCTCTGGGCAAGATCCAGAGGGTGCTCGAGGAACATCTTGTAACCAAATCAGGTGCTAAATTTTGATTTTCTCACTGATTGGTGAATGTCTAAAAATATTTTCCCACACTTTTTATGACTTAATTGTTCTTTGAAGACATTGCCAGCTCATCCATCCTATTACCCATAATTTACACCCTCTTACAAACCCAGTGAAATATTATTTTAGTATTTCTGTCACTGAAATACAGTGATAAATGGTCTTCTTTTAACATCAGTGGGAACAGTATAATGGATGTGCAGGAGAGCTTATTGACTTGCTCTTGCCAAAATGGAGTCTTGCCATGAAGTTTGGAGGGATCACAAGCTGCCCTGGATACTCCTCATACTTTGAGTAGTCTTTTTTAATTGTAAAGCTTATGAGCTCTACACAGAGTTTTATGAGAAACCTTGTCTCCCAGCTCTGCCCATTTTTACGTTAACTTTCCATGTCTCTCTTCCTGTCTTCTGCTTTCTTTTTTTCTGAGGTTCCCTTAGTTTATCACCTCCCTGTCTGGGATATAATCATTTCAATAAGATCAGCAACACTGCTTCCCTTACCAGATGAATAAAAAGACAGATCTATGAGAATACCTGGCTGTAATTAACCCTTGATCAGTACCTGGAGGAGGTGATTCAGGAACATCCCACATGTGTGTTCGTTACTTAGTCCAATTATTGGAAAACCTACAGGTCTGATCCTGCTTCTGTTCATACGGCTGATAAAATTTCTTTGAATGACTGAGAGAGATGATGCCTGGTACTCAGCACCCTGGGCACTCCTCTGTCTCTGCTGTGTTCAGCACAGGCGTCTTGCAGCCGTACTGGCCCAAGCTATTTACTTACCACTACTGTGGACTAATCAGATGGCAATAAAAGCTTTTACTGTGCCATCCTGTTTGTGATCAGCAGAAGCGTAAAAAGCATGTTCGCAAATTGATTTTTGGCATTAATTGTGAGCAAAGAGCATTATACTGGCTACCGATAAGGTGGGGTTTTTTTTCAGGCAGAAAAATTCTATTTTAGTATTTTAAAAGTGATTTGGAAGATGCTGAGCTAAGCCCAATGGACATCCTCTCCAAATACCATAAGGCAAAGAGCAGTTACTGAATCTCCTCAGTCTTATTAGCTTACATAAACATAAAAATCTGAATAATGTTTAAAAAGCTAAATTCTCCAGATAATCCATAATCAGTAAATGTTCATTACCAAGATGTAGCAAATATGCATGAGATCTCCCTGGTGACATTTTGGTTACATGATTTAAAAGGCATAGCAAAACCCTTCTCCACATGCGGCCAAGCAGAAACTTCCGCAGGCTGCAAAGGTCACTCGGCCAAAGCTTAGACCTTCTTGGTCCCCTTCAGGAACACACAGGAGAAAATCAGAATTCACTGTCTCATTTTACAGCTCTGGTGATTTATAAATAAATCATCACCACATGATGATTGATGTCTCCATATAAATAATTAAGTCTTGACCTTATGTTATGACACCTGCTAAATTTTTTGGCACTTGAAACCACCACTCAGGAGAGCTCCTTGACACCAGATAAATAAAGGCAGGACTTTGAAGCAGGGGGGAGCACAGGTATTTGTTTACCCTCATTTTGTTCTGTTTGATTCCATCAGCCAATTGATGATGATTAATCTCTGTTGTGATATACTCTATGGATTTATTTCCTGCCTATGATTGTTGTTGGAAAGTTTGCTCTGTTAGAAACAGACTTGGATTAGATTTCCAGAAGTCAGTTTCCCAGAGCTCCCCCACATCGCTGTGTGACCTAGCCCATGCACTTCACACCTATTTTTGTTTGCGATTTACTTTGCTCAGTGGCAGAGCTCCAGCAGCCCCAGCAACACTGTCATTCTGCTCAACCAGGCTAGGTAGCAGGTGTCAGCAAAAGTTTAATTTGGGAGCTTACGAATTCAAAAGAAGAGCTTAATGGTTATCCCCAACACAGAGAGCTGCTGTAGCCTGCTCCTGGAAAAGAGAAAATCCCAGGGACATGAAAGAAATTTATGAGACACCAGGCATCTGACAAAATGAAATCTTCTTGGGATAAACGGGGGATAGCTTTCTCATCAAATGGTGAGCATTGTTAATAAACAAAATGGATTTAGTGCCTGCATTTCCAATTTTTGCTTCTGAGACCATTCAGGTTTATACACACCCTGTTCTCTGAAGAGCTGCAACTTTTAAATCTTGCAATAAAATACCAGATATCAGGGTAAGCATCTCATTAAAAAAATGAACATCTCTGGGTTGAGGTATGTTAATCTGACACACCACAAGTCAGTTGTACACAGAAAGTGACATTATAATACAATTACAGTCATGGGCCTTTCCTCACCCCTCAGAAAGCTGAAAACAATAACTACACAGTTATTGCTTTCAATAACCTGCTATCACGTTGTTCCTGGCTACTTCCACAGCCAGCTTTGGGGAATCCCACATGTCAGCGAGAGGCCCGGGCTGCCGGCTCACCCATCACTGGCACAGCGGTGCCAACACACTTGTACAGGAGGATTCTTTGCTGAGTGTCTGCCGTGTTTTGAATGTCTATGTTCTCGAGGACGGGATGAGATGTAAGGTGGCATTGCAAAGTCCGAGCTGCCACAGTCACCGGGCAGGGAAACACCGGACATGCCGAGAAGCGACCCTACAGGAACCAGCCCCTAAAGCAAAACCCTGTTTCCCTACAGACCAACTCTAGAAATGTGTAAGTACTTCAATTCCCGCTCCTGCCTGCGCACAGACTGAACTCCTTGCGAGCTGGATTTCCAGCCTACGGAGATGCCGGCGCCTATCAAGTAGTTCGCTTTGAATCCCATTATTTTTGTCAGGGAAACCCAAGCCAAACCTGTCCCCGGGCAGTCAGCGGCGGCCGGACGCCGGCTCCCATCCCTCACCTCAAATTGGAGGTCTCAGAGCCCCGTACCCCAGTAGGGCTGAGCCGGGCGGGGGGGAGCAGAATGGGGCGGGGGCGGGGGTCGCGCCGCAGCCCCGGGGCATCCTGCACCGCGCCCGGCGCGGATGGTGGTACCTGCCCTCCGCCCCCAATTACCAGCACTGCTAATTACGGCACCTCCCGCGCACGCTGCTGCCGTCGGCCGGGAGAGAAGCCCCGAGGTGAGATGGGGTCGTGCC